>CM057342.1:147145323-147411992 GCA_030015575.1 Agapanthus africanus | reverse complement strand
ACCTTTCCAAAGCCCATGTAACTGATTACATATATGGGATCCTGACCTGGTATCTAATACCCAGGACGTAGGGCAAATGGAGAAACAGTTCTCTGTAACGAACACACCCGAAGAAAATGCATCAACATGTACTTTTTTCATTCGGGTGGCATGGGAATCCTGGTATTCCCCTATATCCTGTTCATTCCTATAACTCTTATAAGAAAGAACGGAACCAACGTTCCCCAGCACAGTATAACATGCGGGTTTGGTCAATACATCGATATTATTATCTTGATTAAGGCATGATATGGTCGCTACCTGGAGAGAGAGAGAATAAAACACTTTAGCGTATGCTCTTACAAGATCAGATTGGTTATTATCTTATCTAATCAGGATGTCTCCCACTGTTTTTTATCAAATCTTCCTTCAAACCCTAAAAGGAAAGACTAGCTGGGATTAATTACACCCTACAACTTCGCCGATCTTTTAGCCGGGCCAGTTTCAGTACATTGAGGGAGGTTCCCCGTGCTTTCGCACGGACCTAATTAAAGTAAACTTCATTTTTCCAGAGGCGTAACCCTGTTGACACCTTTCTAGACACCTACTTGATCAGCTAATTGTCCTGTGTAAAACCCTCCCAGGAATAACAATTACTCGCAGTGGGTATCGGGATCCAACTATCTCATAGAAGATATGCAATCTCATTGCAAATTTCAACACTTGAAATTCCCAATAATATTTTGCCCCTAACATGCTATGACCTTGACGAAAGCCAACAAACCACAGCCCGCTAGTCAAGTTCAACACGTACATTTCTTGACTGAATTAAACCCACCCGCACGACCCTTGACGAAAGCCAACAAAGCCGTACGACTACCCTAATCCAGTCGCATCATATGGAGCAGATAAGCAGCATATAGCTACCGCACACTACACTTTGACGAAAGCCAACAAATGTAGCACGAATACTATATACAACTTATCTGAAATGACGGAGGGTTACGACAGGTTTTTCTGAAAACCTATTACGTAATGAACTTGATATCGTTGTAGAATCAAGTGAAATTTTGAAATGGAGTGATTTTGAGGCTTTTATTAGTTTTGCTAAAGAGGTCAATCCCGGTGAAGGGATCTCGGCTCTTTCCTCATCGGATAAGGTGCGGGATATATCATATATATCACTGTGCAAAGCAAAACTCTAAAAGCAGTCAAAAGTCAAATCGAGTGTTGTAGCATCTGCCAGTTTCGCTAAAGAGGTTACTCCCGGCGAAGGGATCTCGGCTCTTTCCTCATCGAATAAGGTGCAGGGTATATCATATATACCACCATGCAAAGCAAAACTGTAGCTACCCTTTTATTTTAAAATTTGATTCTACAATATCTTTTAGGTTTCTTTTCTTTCATTAATCACATTAATGAAGTCCCATCATTTAAGTCACCTAAACATCATAGATAAATACGACGTACACTTATGCCATCCGCATTCGTCTCGATGTCCCCTCGTGCACCGTTAGGTTAGGTAACTAACGACAGAGCAGGGCAGGGCTAGTGCGGGTGTAAAATATAAGTAACGCCTATATAATATATCATATATACTATATACTGTATCCATCATAACATATCAAATGATCACATCACAGATATCGCAACAGAAACATAGATATAATGTGGGATATACTAGGACGTCCGTATTTAGTATTTAGCCAACAATAGAAAATACGGATTCCACAGTCGCGATGAATAGCCACGCCCACACCCTGGACCCCTACGAGTGCGGCAAGCTACCCTACAAATTCTGGAGTTTAGGAGACCCGGTCTCGACTCCTCGAGATGGCCTCCCACTGAACCCCAGAACCCGGTCACCTGTGCTCCCCTCCTTGGGTCCATCCTAATGCGGAAAAGTAAATAATATACAACACTGGTGGCATCGACCTTAACCCGGAAGTGCCCCAAATAAAAGAATATTACATTATATTTGAATTTACATGAATAAAAATATAAAACTCTCATCTCACATAAAACCCCCTGGCTATTCAATCGCGACAATCCTGCACATCATATCTCAGCAACACATAATATCTCATATCATCAACGTAAGTAAGTATGCATACACCGATTGTCGTCGACGTATAGCAACGACAATCGGCAATACCACTACATACTACACTTACGGTCACAGAAAAGAAAGTGTAAAACTGCAATATCTGGAATCCACATTCTCTTTAGACATCATAAATGCGAAGTATCACATACCTCGTATTTGATGTCTTATAATATGAATTCCACACATTGCATCACATTCCAGATAATTAGACAGTATTAAAGTTTTCGAACGAACGATCAAATACCCAAGATTCCCTAAGGCTCAACACTTGAGCGGAGTTCAAAAACCCGGAGTGTGACACAGTAGTAGTGTCCAGCCGTAGAAGGGTCAAGCCAACGCCTCACATGTGGCACGCCGTTCTGCCCCAAACCCTAAGGTTCAAAGGGAAGTTCAAGACGGTCATATAATCGAGTTAAGGTTTGTTGTCTTCTAGAGGGTCCACCACAAAACTTGCACGTATCTCCGAAATATTTAAACCTCGTGAAAAGTGAGCAAATGACACTCGTTCGAACAATTCGATACTTTCTAATTTACCCGGAAAAGTCACGAAATCAAAATTCCGATCGAATCGTCGAGTCCAAAAACATCTCCAGAATTTACAGTACTAAATTTAGATTAAAAATACTCCAAAACAATATACAAGCAGGGAAGTGAGTTACTGTACAAATATGATACCATGAGGCAACAGAACGGTCGTGGAACCGCGGCCTAAGCACGCTATTGCCGCGGTTCCGCGGTGGAATAAAGAGATCATGGCCTCGTTTTTTATAGTAACTCTTATATTTACCTGTTGGATTTTTTTGCATATTTTTAATTATGAAAATAACCAGATTTAAAAAAATATCCAGAGAGCACTCAAAATCCGTATTTTCCGTTTCGATCGGAGTTTTAATTTCGTTAAAGTGTCGCCTAATGTTCTAGGTTGGCTCTGATACCAATGTTGGGTTAGCCTAGCACCTCATGAAGGGTTTGGAAGCATCACATGAACCAAATGTTGAATTTTTAGGGTGCTATGTTAACGAACATAGAATCGTTCCTAGAAAATTAGGGTTTCTAAAACTTTTGCATATCAACATAAGCAAGAAAAGTTAGGGTTTTGAGAGTACATCCTTTGTAGCACCCTACGCTAGACTCCTCGGCTACTTGGGGTTTGGAAACGGGTCCGCTTGAACTCCTCTAGGTCACCGATGATCCATCCGAAGTCCGCTTTGTCCAAGCTTGCAACTTTACCCGATAAAAAGAATGAAATGAAGCTAAGACTCCAAACAAGTGGGCTAGACTTGTGTCGAATGGTGTTTTGGTTCTCTTTCTCATTTCAAAATCCTTTCTTGATGAGTATATTGCTCACTATAAAAATCTAGAGAGTAAAATGAGAGAGGAAGAAGAAGATGATGGCTATATTTTTTTACAAGAGTGAATAAATAACCTTTATGCAAGAAAAATGAAAATATATGTTTATATATTTTCTTGTTCTCATCTCAAACCATAGTTTAAACAATGAATATATAATTGAACTTAAGTTAAAACACAAAAGGAAAGTTTACCCTAGGTTAAAAGGTGGGTGAGGATGGTTAGGTCAAAAGAAGAGTGTAGAAACAAATCAATAATGACCATTTTCCCTTTTCCTTTTTGTTTTAAATCAAATGCAATAAAATCCATAAATAAAACCATGGTGTGAGTCTTATATTGCCACCATTTTCATGTATGTACAACCATGAATAATGTATGTATGTATGTGTATGTTAGTTATATGTGTGCCCTAGAGGCCATTACTGTACATACGATGTATATTGTAGTGGATGCTTGGACATATATAGGGAGGACTTTCTTACTCGACATGACAGTACGCTATCTGGTTGTACTTTATCTTAACATGTACTCTGATTGTCTCTTTTGTTACATGTTGATAAAGCCCTTAGGATTTGTACTCGACTACTGGGACTATGATGAGATCATACTAGTGGGGCCACGGTAGTCTATGAGTACATCCTATAACTGTTCCTAGTCGAGGGTGTGTCGAGACAGGGCATCGATACACCAGAGTAGACTAGCGTATACGCATCTTGACCCATATGATGGGCGATGGATGATCCCATATCCATCGGTGTTTGACATCAAGGATGGTGTACGGGTGCTCAGTGGAGACTGGGTACACTGGACGGACTCGCCGAGAACTCCTAGATGGTATATATACCTATTGTCAGATAGCAGTTCTCTGGTGACACTTGTACAGGTTAGTCTGTAGACCCGAGATCGTCATAGAGTCTTGTGTGATTCCCACTGTACTTTGATTTCCTCCCTACCACGGCTCTACTGAGTCGTGCAAACAGGTGGATTTTGGGTACAGTCCCGAATCATATGGAGACAGTGAGCGATAGGAGGGGTTTCGTCTCTCCCGGTATAGGGAGTTGATGTCGCGCTATGTTTGATCGGCTATAACACCTAAATCCCTGGCCAGGGTTCTCGAGGTTTACTGATAAGTGTTATCAGTAGTTTCTCGGCCTGTTATCAGCCGTAAATCAACATGACTTATAAAGTTACTGGGGTCTGACCTTTACCACCCCTAGACTTCATATGCGACGTATCAGACGAAGAGACCGGACTGTACGGTAAGTGTTGCTTACAGGCTCGTAAGGGTTGTGATGAGTTCGCTCGTCGGCCACCTTTTTATCATGTACCTGGGTAGCCGTTACGCACAGCTAGTGCCGCTGACGTGCTTGTGGTTAAACCCATTGCCAGCGTACTGACGAGTCTTTAGAGTCCCACACAGAGGGTTCCCTCGTTCAGGCGAAAGATGTAGAGACCGTAAGTTGTTACGGCTGCCGTAAGGTGTTGCGGCAGGTTTTCGATTATGTTCATGTAATTGTTACAGGAATAATAATCGGAAGAATAATACTGGCCGGATACCGGTATTATATTATTGGATTAATGGTATTCGTATTTTTCGGAATTCGGATGCGTGTATACAGTATACGGTATACGGTATACGGAGGAGGGGTATTTTTGTAATTGTTACAAAAATACCTTCTAGAAGGTGCCACCTCATAATGACATAATTATGACATCATTTATTTTGTGAAAATAAATTAGTGAGGTATAAATTAAAAGGTATAAGCATGATAATGTGGTTGTTGAAGTGGATGTACTGTTAAAGTATAATACTTCTTTCATAATACATGCTTTAGTTGGTGCTATTTTCTTTTTCATCATGCTTAAACTTTTTAATCATGAAATGCACTTATTCTTCTTCTTATAAATACCTTCATATGAGATGTGAAATGAGGGCATTCAAATCCTACACAAAATTATGATAAGTGTATCATAACAAGTGTATAAGAAGAAAGAAAGAAAATGATGGTGATCATTCTTCCTAGCTTAAACCTTCACATGAGATGTGAATCCAAAGCTTAGGATTTCAAGTTAATCCAATATAACTATCTCTACATCATCCTAGTGACCTCTTCTAGCAAATTTGGTCTCTCGGTTAAACTCTTGAGAAGAGTTTCTAGCTTGCACGAAAACTCTCGGGTGGATCATCTAGGTCTTCAGTGGCCGAAGATCGAAATCGTCGGCAACATCTAAAGGAGCCAAGGAGTTCACCAAAAGAGGAGAAAGGAGCAAAGGAGTTGCATCCAAGAGAAGACCCGAAGGACCGTATCATCAAGGTATAATCCCTAACATAGTAGATAAGATCTTTAGTTAGGGTTTACTAGTTGTGGTTTAGACAAGATCTTCGGTTAAGTGCGTGTTGTATGCAAAGAAAATTTTCGTTCACCGCTTCCGCCGCGCCACAAGAGTTGTGGGAGCATGCAGCACTCACCAACATGGTATCAGAGCCTAACTAAACCACAATTAGATGTTAGCCAAAAAGTTAGAAGATCGATCAACAGTTTTTTCTCCTGAAAACTAGTATTCTGCCCTTGCTGCTGTCAGTTTTTGAAAGTGTTCCAAAATTAATTTTACATGCCTTAAAAATACAAGCAGGGTTTTCTAAGAACACAGAAAAAATTTGGGAGTCTAACTCAGCTATAGCGCGGCGGAACCGCGGCCAAACCCATGGTTTGGCCGCGGATCCGCCGCCGAGTTATGGCCGAGTCGACTCAGTTTTCTTCACTGTTCCTAGACTGAAGAATTAGAGTTTCTGGGATATGTAGATTTTTACAAAGGTGTTTGTACAGGGACATGTCAAGTGTTGGCATGGTTTTAAAAATTACCGATCGAAATTCTAAAGTGCTTGGCTGATCGGTTTTTTTTTGTTATATGTGTTTGAAACGTCCGCTAATTGCTATATGACGATTAGTGGGGGTTGCACATATGGATATCATGAGATGGTATGTGTATATGAATGTGTTGGATCGTTGTGATGAATGGCCGGGGGTGTGTGAGAAGAGTGTTTTTCCTTTTCTATCATTCCATGTAATTTGTAAAAAGCAATGTTATATTGTATAATTTGTTTTTACTGTTTTTTGCTCCTAGGATAGACCCAAGGTGGGGTGCACAAACTACCGGGTTCTCCAAGTGCCGAGTGGCCTACTCAATTGTTGAGGGAGGTTGCTACACTTCGGGAATTTGGCGGGTAGTTTGCCGCACCCGTAGGGGTCTAGGGGGGGTTTTGGCTATTCATCACGACCGTGGAACCCGTTTTTTATTAAGGGCTTGAATGAAATACGGAATTCCTAACATATCCAATGCATTCATCTGTGATGTGAAATGGTTATAATTATATATGAGATATGTAATAAACGTTGCTTATCTTTTGCACCCGCGCTAGTCCAGCCCCCGCTCTGCCGTTAGTTAAGTAACCTAACGGTGCATGACAGGGCCCAGTGGCAAATGCGGATGGCATAAGCGTACGTTCTATTTGCGTTTCTTTTCTGTGATGTTTAGGAAACGTAAATGATGGGACCACATTAATGTGATTAATTTTAAGAGAAAGAAACCTAAAGATATTGTAGAATCAAACTTTTTGAAAAAGGGTAACTCTAGCTTTTGTTTTGCATAGTGGTATTCTTGAATATCCTGCACCTCATTCGATGAGGAAAGGGCCGAGATCCCTTCACCGGGAGTGACCCCTTTAGCGAAACTGGAAAATGTTACAAAAGAACTCGAATTGATTTTATAGTTGATCTAACTTTGCTTTGCACCGTGGTATTTACATATCCAGCACCTTATTCGATAAGGAAAGAGCCAAGATCCCTTCACCCGGAGTGACCTCTTTAGCAAAATTAGAAAGATACTACAAAACCATTCGATTTTTAAAACTGGAGCTTAAACCACTCCTTCCCACTTGTTTCTACAACGATATCAAGTTCATTACGCTCATGGTTTTCTTAAAAACCTGCGTAGCCCTCCGACATTTTAGATATGTAATACTTAGTATTCGTGCTGCGTTTGTTGGCTTTCGTCAAGACGTAGTGTGCGGTAGCTAACTATTGCTTATCTATAACATATGATGAGATTGGGTTAGGGTAGTCGTGCGTCTTTGTTGGCTTTCATCAAGGGACATACGGCTGGGTTTAATTCAATCAAGAAATGTACGGATTGAACTTGACTAGCGGACTATGGTTTGTTGGCATTCGTCAAGGTCATAGCACGCTAGGGGCAAAATATTATCGGAATTTCAAGAGTTGAAATTTGCAATGAGATTGCATACGTTCTATATGATAGTTGGATCCCGATCCCGCTGCGAGTAAGAGTTACTCCTGGGAAAGTTTTACACAAGACAATTTGATGAAATTATAGGGTGTAATTATTCCCGGCTAATCTTACCTTTTAGGGTTTGAAGGAAGATTTGATAAAAACAGTGGGAGATATCTGGATTAGATAATAACCAATCTAATCTTGTAAGAGCATACGCTAAAGTGTTTTCTTCTCTCTCTCTCTCAAGATAGTGACCATATCATGCCTTAATCAAGATAATAATTACGGATATTTTGACTGAACCCGCTCGTTATACTGAGCTGGGGAACGTTGGTCCCACTCCGACATATAATTGTTATAAGACAGCAGGAAATAGGGAAATACCAGAATTCCTATGTCGCCCAAACGAAGAAAGTCCATATGATGCATCTCCTTCGGGTGTGTTCATTACAAAGAACTGTTTCTCAGTATCCTCTGCATCCTGGATATTTGATACTGGATCAGGATCCCAGATATGTAATCTGTTACATAAGGCTACAAAAAGATAGAAAAACTGAGAACGGGTGATAAGTTTCATGAGGCAGAAAATGGGGCAAGTGTTGCAGCCAAGTCTGTTGGTCACTGTCACCCTGTATTACCAATACATTGATTCTGAATAAATGCTATTAGATACCGAACTTGATATACAAAATCATATCAATCTCTTTATTAGTAAAGAAATGATAAAATTTTGTATTGATGGATAATATTTTGAACATTTCCTATATCAAAAGTTGATCGGTTCAGGCGCGTTATCTAAAAGTATTGACGTTCTAAATCAAACTACAGTTCTTAATATACAGAACACACACAAGAGGAAGAGTTCAGAAATGAACGGATCCTTCTTGAGGCATTGTAGACTAGGTCACATCAATGCGACCCGGCTGGCTGAAGTTACATTTTAGATGCATATTTAAACCAGTTTGAATTTACATCTTGTGAAACTTGCCAGTCATGTCACATAGATAAGATGAGCATAGCTCTGTTTATTGGAAACAGAGAAAGAGTTAGTGAACTCTTGGGATTGATACATGATGATGTATGAAAGGTCCCCTGTCTACATATGCCATGACCGGTTCTTTGTACTTCATTACTTTCTCTGATGATTTCTCAAAATTCAGACAAATGTTCCTGTTGAAACACAAGTCCGAAACTTTTGAGATATTCACAGAATATAAGTTAGAAGTAGAGAACCAAAACGGGTATAAGTATTATGTCCTTTGATGAGATCAAGGAGGAGAATACTTGAGCATGGAAATCCTGGACTATTCTAAAGGAGAATGAGATTCTCTCTCAGCATTACTCCTCCGTATACACCATAGCATGATGGTATATCGGGGCGGAGCAATTGCACCCTATGTGATATGGTGTGCTCCATGATGAGTACTACTAAGTTTCCTATTTTCCTTTTGGGAGTTATGCTCTTGTGGAGTTGCATACCTATTGAATAGGGTTCCAATCAAATCAGGTGCCTACTACTCCATATGTGATATGGTATGGGAAGAGCCCATCTCTTAAAGATGTTAAGATTTGGGGTTGTCAGGCCTATGTCTAAAAACCAAAATCCGGACAAGCTCGAGGCAAAGTCAAAACTGTGGAAGTTTGTTGGATATCCCAAGCATTAGTAAGGGAATATCTTTTACCTACCGAGGAACAAAAGTTGTTTTGTTTCTCAGCATGCCACCTTTGTGAAAGGGAATTTCTTGTGAAGAAATTAGTGGTCATAAGGTAGAACTGGAAGGCGTTCCAGCTATACAAACTACAACAGATGACCTAACCGAGGAACAAAAGTTGTTTTGTTTCTCAGCATGCCACCTTTGTGAAAGGGAATTTCTTGTGAAGAAATTAGTGGTCATGAGGTACAACTGGAAGGAGTTCCAGCTACAGCAAATAATTTGGTAGAACCAAAGGATTCAATAGACTCTAACGAACCTCAGCCTCTCTGCCGATCTAGTAGGGTTTCTCACCCACCTAAGAGATACTTCGGTTTCTCTATGACAGTGGGAGCGAGTATTTTATCTTTACCCCAGCGTGTCCCGAGACCGGAAGGTGTTCCGGCGGGTTGTAGTCCTCGCAAGGGGGCATGCGTAGAAAGTAGCCGCTGAGGGACCTTTTGGTGCCACGACGACCCTATGGGATGGGGTTGTTGCCTGACCAAAGTGGAATAACCTAACTAGTTTCGAGCAGGCCATCAGGAGTGGGACTCTGTTAGAATGGCTGGATGCTTAGCAATCTGAAATGGAATCCTTATACACCAACAAAGTATGGACTTTGGTTGCTTTATCTGAAGGGTTAAATCCCCATCAGGAACAAGTATATCTTGAGAAGATTACTTGGTGTACATGGAAAAGTTGAGACTTTCAAAGCTATGCTTAAGTCCATCCAGATCCTACTTGCCACTGCTACATACCTTGACTACGATATCTGGTGGTTGGGTGTCATGACTGCTTTTCTAAAATGAAGTTTTAAAGCGTCTATAAGTACACATCCAGAAGGCTTCGTAGACAGTGGGAGCAGCGGAAAAGTGTGCAAGATGTTTTATGCGATAAAACAGGCATCGCGGAGTTGGAACATTTGTTTTGATGTGGTAGTCAAAGAGTTTGACTTCATCGAAATAATAGATGAACCTTGTATATACAAAAAGGATGGTAGGGAGTATGGTGGTGATCCTCGTAGAAGTACGTGGATGACACACTCTTGATAGGGAAGGAGTTTCCTATGCTACGCTCAGTCAATCTCCTCTTATTATAAAGATTCTCCATATAGGATCAAAGGTGATATCTCCTAAATTCTGGGTTATGGATATATGAGATACATCTAAATAGGATATTAGGGTACTCACTAGTTGTAGTGAGATAGTATCAATCGATCCTGGGGAGAATAACAGCGGAGTTAGAACATTTATTTTGATGTGGTAGTCAAAGAGTTTGACTTCATCAAAATGGTATGAACCTCGTGGTATGGAGTATGGTATTGTAGAGTACATGGATGACATACTCTTGAT
Source organism: Agapanthus africanus (assembly GCA_030015575.1). Taxonomy (NCBI): domain Eukaryota; kingdom Viridiplantae; phylum Streptophyta; class Magnoliopsida; order Asparagales; family Amaryllidaceae; genus Agapanthus; species Agapanthus africanus. The sequence goes on along the minus strand of CM057342.1, from coordinate 147,401,223 downwards.
AGGAAAGGAGTTTCCTATGATACACTCGGTCAATCTCCGCTTATCACAAGGATTCTCCATATAAGATCAAGATGATACCTCCTAAATCCTGGGTTTTGGATCTATGAGATAGATCTAAATGGATGTTAGGATACTCACTAGTTGTAGTGAAATAGTATCAATCGATCCTGGGGAGAATCACTGGAGAGGTTCCAGGGTGATAAGGACGACTGAATATCAGTCGCAGGCATTGTCTTTACTCTTAGTAGAGGGACAGTGTGTTGGAAGAGTTCCAAGCTAGATACCGTGACATACTAAGAAAGGCAAGATACGTCATTACTAAGGATGCTACCAAAGATAAAGTCTGGATATATATAAGTTCATGAGATGAACTTCGTTCCTACCATTGTGTGACAATGGAGTTGTGGCTTTAGCCAAGGAACTACCGTCCCATCAGAAATCCAGATATAATTCTTAGGAAGCACCATCTGATCATGGAGATGGTTGATCTCCAGGGAGATCGAGGTTAAGAGAGTAGATACAGAGGACAACAGAGTGGATCCACTCACTAAGGCTTTTTCCCAGCAGAGACTTTTATGGGATGGTTGAGTATGAGATACTTAAACCACAGCTGATTGTATGGTATGTGATACCACAACAGATGGCCCTAGTGCAAGTGGGAGATTGTTAGTTATATGTGTGCCCTAGAGGCCATTACTGTACATATGATGTATATTGTAGTGGATGCTTGGACATATATAGGGAGGACTTTCTTGCTCGACATGATAGTACGCTATCTGGTTGTACTTTATCTTAACATGTACTCTGATCGTCTCTTTTGTTACATGTTGATAAAGCCCTTAGGATTTGTACTCGACTACTGGGACTATGATGAGATCATACTAGTGGGGCCACGGTAGTCTATGAGTACATCCTATAACTGTTCCTAGTCGAGGGTGTGTCGAGACAGGGCATCGATACACCAGAGTAGACTAGCGTATACGTATCTTGACCCATATGATGGGCGATGGATGATCCCATATCCATCGGTGTTTGACATCAAGGATGGTGTACGGGTGCTCAGTGGAGACTGGGTACACTGGACGGACTCGCCGAGAACTCCTAGATGGTATATATACCTATTGTCAGATAGCAGTTCTCTGGTGACACTTGTACAGGTTAGTCTGTAGACCCGAGATCGTCATAGAGTCTTGTGTGATTCCCACTGTACTTTGATTTCCTCCCTACCACGGCTCTACTGAGTCGTGCAAACAGGTGGATTTTGGGTACAGTCCCGAATCATATGGAGACAGTGAGCGATAGGAGGGGTTTCGTCTCTCCCGGTATAGGGAGTTGATGTCGCGCTATGTTTGATCGGCTATAACACCTAAATCCCTGGCCAGGGTTCTCGAGGTTTACTGATAAGTGTTATCAGTAGTTTCTCGACCTGTTATCAGCCGTAAATCAACATGACTCATAAAGTTACTGGGGTCTGACATTTACCACCCCTAGACTTCATATGCAACGTATCATACGAAGAGACCGGACTGTACGGTAAGTGTTGCTTACAGGCTCGTAAGGGTTGTGATGAGTTCGCTCGTCGGCCACCTTTTTGTCATGTACTTGGGTAGCCATTACGCACAGCTAGTGCCGCTGACGTGCTTGTGGTTAAACCCATTGCCAGCGTACTGACGAGTCTTTAGAGTCCTACACAGAGGGTTCCCTCGTTCAGGCGAAAGATGTAGAGACCGTAAGTTGTTACGGCTGCCGTAAGGTGTTGCGGCAGGTTTTCGATTATGTTCATGTAATTGTTACAGGAATAATAATCGAAAGAATAATACTGGCCGGATACCGGTATTATATTATTGGATTAATGGTATTCATATTTTTCGGAATTCGGATGCGTGTATACAGTATACGGTATACGGTATACGGAGGAGGGGTATTTTTGTAATTGTTACAAAAATACCTTCTAGAAGGTGCCACCTCATAATGACATAATTATGAAATCATTTATTTTGTGAAAATAAATTAGTGAGGTGTAAATTAAAAGGTATAAGCATGATAATGTGGTTGTTGAAGTGGATGTACTATTAAAGCATAATACTTCTTTCATAATACATGCTTTAGTTAGTGCTATTTTCTTTTTCATCATGCTTAAACTTTTTAATCATGAAATGCACTTATTCTTCTTCTTATAAATACCTTCACATGAAATGTGAAATGAGGGCATTCAAATCCTACACAAAATTATGATAAGTGTATCATAACAAGTGTATAAGAAGAAAGAAAGAAAATGATGGTGATCATTCTTCCTAGCTTAAACCCTCACATGAGATGTGAATCCAAAGCTTAGGATTTCAAGTTAATCTAATATACCTATCTCTACATCATCCTAGTGACCTCTTCTAGCAAATTTGGTCTCTCGGTTAAACTCTTGAGAAGAGTTTCTAGCTTGCACGAAAACTCTCGGGTAGATCATCTAGGTCTTCGGTGGCCGAAGATCGAAATCGTCGGCAACATCTAAAGGAGCCAAGGAGTTCACCAAAAGAGGAGAAAGGAGCAAAGGAGTTGCATCCAAGAGAAGACCCGAAGGACCGTATCATCAAGATATAATCCCTAACATAGTAGATAAGATTTCTAGTTAGGGTTTACTAGTTGTGGTTTAGACAAGATCTTCGGTTAAGTGCGTGTTGTATGCAAAGAAAATTGTCGTTCACCGCTTCCGCCGCGCCACAAGAGTTGTGGGAGCATGCAGCACTCACCAATAGTGTATATGTACATCTATATGTGCATGAATCAATAAAGAAAGTATACATGCATGCATACATCCATCATACTCAAGAAAGGATTTCAAGTAAGAAGCTAATGGTTAAATGATAAATCAACACTTGATTTATCAATCCGGCCATATCACATATGACCCCTACCAAAAGCAAGCCGCCCGATCAACATACGGTATCCCATACGCGCATTTTAATCGGGTCCATGCGCATATCGCATACGCGCACCACAACGTTTCGCCTGGACTAGGAAACTCCATTATGGGACTCTGAGACTCGTCAATACGCCGGCAGTGGGTGATGATCATATCAAGCACCCCAAGCCGCAAGCGGTCAGCTAAACGTAACGGCCACCCGGGTATTGAACGGTCAGAAGCGAACAAGTGAACCTGATACAACTTCCGTCGAGCCAATCGGCAACACTTCCCGTACAGTCCGGTCTCCTCATCAGATATGTCGCATATCAAGTCTAGGGGTGGTAAACGTCAGACCCCAATAACTGATAAGTCGTGCCGATGTGAGGCTCATAGCGGGTCGAGAAACTACTGGTAACACTTACCAGCAAATGTCTGAAACAACCCTGGCTAGGGACTTCCCTGTTACGGCCAATCGAGCACAGCGCAACATCAACCCCCAATACCAGGAGAGACGAAACCCTTCCTATCGCTCATTGCTTCCATGTGACTCGGGACTGTACCCAAAAACCACCGTTTTGCACGATCTCATGGACGTGGTAAGGTGGAAATCAAAGCACAGTGGGAATCACACAAGACTCTATGACGATCTCGGGTCTACAAACTAACCTGCACAAGTGTCACCTGAGAACTGCCATCTGACGTGAGGTATAATACCATCTGGGAGTTCTCGGCGAGTCTGTCCAGTGTACTCAGTCTCCACTGAGCACCCGTATACCATCTCTGATGTCAAACACCAATGGATATGGGATCATCCATCCCCCATCTCATGGGTCGAGAAGTGTATACGCTAGTCTACACTGGTATATCGATGCCCCGTCTCGATACACCCACGACTAGGGACCTTGAAGGATGTACTTATGGACTACCATGTCCCCACTGGCATGATCCGGATCATAGTCCAGGTAGTCAAGTACACATCCTAAGGGCTTTACCAACATGTAATTATAAGACAGTATAAAGAGACTAGTATACATGTTAAGATAAAGAGTAACCAGACAGCATACTATCATGTCGAGCAAGAAAGTCATCTCTATATATGTCCAAGCATCCAATATAATATACATGATCTGTACAATACTGGCCTCTAGGGCATACATACAACTAACAATGATTCACTTCACCAGATATAATGGTGGAAGTCGACTCTGTTGTTCTAATCGGGAACAACTTTGATCTGCTTAAGAGGGTGCGCAAAAACTCTCCAATGGCGGTGCTAAAAAAATCACCCCCACCTGCAGAAGTTACAGTGCAGGCAAAGCTAGAGCGGCCTCATCAGCATCTCTCGCAAATTCATAGGGTTTGGCGAAAAGTCCAGGACTCTTTGATTGATCAAAACCACTGTCATCGAACAAACAAATCGAAGGCCCGACAAGAATAAGACCAATCCTCCGCCATACAACAGGGGACTTCTCCTAAACAGGTGCCTGTCATAACGAATCCTTCAACTCCAATCTCCCATAAAAGAACGAGGCCGAAGAAAACTCTACTTCCCGTAGCAAATTCCAAAGGCAACGGATCCAAACGCTCTAAGTCTGGGGGCATTATTGTCCATACGGTATATATGACCAATAGGCAAGAAGGGATCCATGCTTCGGTGAGTCACCGACCGCTCGCTGACAAAGGCTCAAGAGCAACAACAAAAGCTCCAGGAAATGCTGAGCAAGATGATGACACTCACTGGACAGAGAACAAGTCCGGACAAAGAGGCCGAACAGAGCCAAGAGCAAGACACCGATACAGAGTTTCTGCGAAGGGTGCTCGAGATAAAGGACAAAGAGGCTGCTAAATATGCTGCTAACATGAAGTAAATGGTTTTCTTGTTCCAAGACATGGTTGGAATGATGATCCGGCCAGAACCCCCAGCTGAAGATCCGCTGATAACCATCGAGGATGACAGAGGGGAAATATCAAATCCTCCTCCGGCCTTATCAGTGGACAAAGAAGAAACAATCTCCAAGGCCGCCCTTGATGATTATATTGCTCAACAAATAAGAGCTCATCAAGATAATGAAGTTGCTGGCCAAATCGTTAGAACCGGGCGACCGTATCCAGGCTGGTATGACCAAATCAAATATCCACCAGGATATACGATCCCCAAGTTTCATGTATACAAAGGGACAGGCAACCCTCGCCAGCATGTCACACAATTTAGAGCTCTGTGTGGAAATACTGGAGGTGACGATAAACTGTTGCTTCACCAGTTCGTTGGCAGCCTGTCAGAAACAACCTTTGAATGGTACTCGAAGCTTCCAAATGACTCCGTGAAAACATTCACAGAGATGGAACTGCTGTTCACGTAGCGTTTCGCCAGCGCAAGCGAACGCACTCCGATCACGGCATTAATCAATGCTAGGGTAAAGCCGAGAGAAACATGGGTCCATTACGTGATCCGGTGGCGAAACCTGTGGTCTAAGTACGAGCAGCGCGTTGAAGAATCTCCTACCGTGGCCATGTTCATTTGGACTCTTGATCCTCAAACAACTGTTTCCCAGTTCATGACATTCTTCAAACCAACTACCTTCCAGGTTCTGATAGATAAACTGGCCCAAATGGACCAGATGGGGCCATAGGCCTTCTTCCTCAAATAAGGACCCTCGAAATGCCAAGGGTAAAGGGAAAGTAGTCTTCGTTAAACACGCAACAACAACCGAGTGGCCCAAAACCCGTCGCTCTCCAAAACAATGCGCGCCTATGCCTGTCCTTGGAAGAAAGCTAGGACATGCTTATTCGTTTCCCCAAGGAGACTGTTCAAATTGGCAATGCGTAATAAACTCATTACATTGTCAGACCCGCGTCGTCCACCGCAACCCTGCGACGTCAACAACCCTAACTACTGCTCCTACCACAAAATGGTGAGCTACCCAATCAAAAATTGCTACGTCTTAAAAAACTGGGTCAAAAACCAGTATCAACAGGGGAAATTCACGCTGTCTGATAACTGGAAGGTGGACCCACCCCAGAAGCACACTCCAAAAAAGATGGATGCACAGGGAGTATCATGCTGACTCGTGGAAGAAACTACACGGAAGTCGTTCTTTTAGCAAAAACCAAAAAAATGTTGAAGGATCTGCAAGCATGTCCGGCAGTCAGGTGGAAAAGCTCACTTGAACCCAAAATAATCGAAGGGATGCTAAAACCATGTCCCGCACCAAAAATTGTTGATAAGGGAAAAACCCCCAAGTCAAACCTTTGAAGTCTTCGAAGAAAAAGAAATAGACCAAGAAACCTGTGCAACCTGCCGAGTATGACGACAAGTGCACAGATTTACAAAAATACATTAACACGCTGGAGGAGTACAACCAGAAGGCGCGGACACCAGTCACGCTAAAAAAGTTCCTCAAGCATATTCATGAGAACGAAGACAGTGACATCGATGAGGAAAATGACTCATCAGAAGACACCGAAGACCGTATAGTAAGTTGCCACATGGTCTCCCATACGTCGTTATATGATGAAGAAGCTACCTCAACGTCAGAAAACAACGTAGAGGAACTAGGGGTAGAATCAGCGCTAAAATCCCTGGAACTGCCAGAAGACCCAATCGATAGGCTGTTAAACGAAGTTTTTCAAAAAAACAAAGTTGGACGAGAATGCGAGACAACCATATATGAAAAGGCTAAGCGTCAGCATTAGGATAAAGAAGCTATGGCGAGAACGAGTCGTAAAGTACTCTGATCAGACCAAAGCTCACCTGTTACAAATAAAAGCAGGATCAAAACAGAGAAGCGGTTCGCCAAAGCCCTGTCAATGGGAATGAAACCGCCACCTCTCATAAAGAACACTCTAGGGGTTATATGCCTTGATGGAGAAGAATAACATCCAAACTACTGCCTATATCATCGGAGGGTCACCCGCCACACTGAAGAATGCGGTACCTTTAAGAAGTGGTGGTAAGGATATGTTGCCCATAAAAAAATACTTCAATAGGATGAAGCGCGAAGCTCTTGCCCGTCAGCGGCAAAATAGTGCAATAAACGCAAAAACGACTGATAACTGTCATATAGTTGGTGCCAGTTCGGAAGGGGAAAACCCATGTTCTTACCTTCGGGAGCAATTCTGAGGAAGAAACACCCCTCAACACTCTCTTCAAAGACTCCCCCTTTGAAAAAGAAGAGGAGGAGAAGAACTGTGGAAACATGCAGCTGCGTAACCACACGCTACCTGAGAAGAACCCCTGTAACACCCTAGTTCATTTATACCATATTCTATTTGAGTATTTCTAATCTTGTAGCTATTTCTTGATTATTATTTGTTTCTAGGTGCAGATAGTGCATTTGGTATTTGTGTTTGGTATCCGACCCGACCCGCATGCTTGAAACCCGTCTTGATTCTAGATTACGTCTTATCCTTGCTAGTACAGAGGATCCGTGCACACATATATCTTCTATATACCTGTATCATACATCTGGCATCTGCATATATTTTAAATAATACAAACGTAACCAAATATAATATTTTTAATACTTAGCATGGCCTGCATCATACCCCATACCCTATGGTTGCATCCGTACATCGTGTTCTTTTCTCGTTTAATGAAACAGACTCGTTTGGATCTCTACATGCATTTACGTGTATCCATTCTTGGGGGTATGCATTTTCTCTAACCAGATATTGCATTATGATTTTGGTTGATACATATATTATCCATATTTTAAAACTAGATTTTTAGACACAACCCGGGTATTTTTCGGAGTAATTTTTGTATTAGCTATAAAACCCTAGATTATATATTATAATATATTTTAAAACCTAAAATCTAAACTTCAGTTATTATATATGATTATATATTTTTAACTAAAATATTTTTTTAAAAATTCTCAATCCTCACTCTCTCTCTCCTCCTCTCTCTCCTCCTCTATATATAATATTTTTTGTTTTTTTAAACCTAATCTAAAACCACAGCCTTTCTCTCTTCCTCACCTCTCTTCTTCTTTTCCCGCCTCCGCGTGAACCCGACCCCAACAACTAACCCAAGAAACCCATCGCCATTACCCATCGTCGCTTGCTGCCCATCGTCGCCGTCGTCACCCCTCGCCTTCTCTTTCTTTTCTTGATTCTTGTTGTTCTGGTGATCGTTGGAGTCTCGCACGCCGCCGATGATCCAGACGACCCAGTCGTCATCATCATCTAGCGTGATCATGTCCTTGGGTCGCCAACTCTAGTCCTGTACGCACATGGTTCGCATCGCGATGTTTACCCGACGTCGAACGTGACGTACGCACCCCGTCTTGAGATCTGATCAGGCAATTTTATCTTGCTACATGCTATGCTACTATATTTATAACCATATGAATAATAATATTACATGTATTTTAATTGTCCATCCTATGTTATAGTTTTACCGTTTTGCAATACACGTACGTATCTGTACTGACAATTGAATATCTAATTACATGCTTGAACACCCTGATGTGATTTTACTATTATATTATCATGACATGCTATCTAGATTGCATCATAAGTAGTCATGAATATATATATGTTATTACAGATAGACACATATGCATCCTGACATCAGCACTATTTACTGTTATCCCGATATCATTTACAGTTTTACTTTTGGTATCCACTTGATACATATGCATCATATGACATGTCCCGAAACACTACTTGACTTGTTACCTGATTTTTTTACTAATGCCGACAATCCTGACTTGTTGTCCTGACGGAGTTAACCTATTGTCTACATAGATAAACCCTGTACCTGCTTGATCCTGTGTTAGCATTAGTTCCATATTCTTAATACCCGACTTTAACACATAACCTTGGGGGTAAGGGAAAATCAATAATGAAACTTGACTTGTAACTCGATAGTTTGATACTTATACCGATCAGTCTTTACGGGTTAGGCCAGCCCCGGGATGCTGCTGCCGACATCATTCATCTGTACTTGTTACTTGTTTACTGCCTAACGTCACGTTTCAGATTCAGCCCGAGAGTTCTGACCGTGGTCCCGGGCACGCACGGGATATTATTAAGTTACATCAACGATTCCGTTAAATTAATTTCAAAAACTTTAGAATAGATAACCCAGTAGCATGGTTTAGATTACTCATCGGACTTCATATACATATACACACCTCACTGTTTATATTCATGTTGTTGAATTATATTCATGCCTGCATATCTAGTTACATCCTGGTTATTACTATTGTTTGATATTATGACGCACTGACTTTTCGGTTTTGTATGGCCCGGTTCCTCTTGTTGGATATATGTATGCCCTAGAGGTCATTATATGATAGTGGATGTATCGGTATGTGTGTGTGTGTGTGTGTATATATATATATATTCAGAGGACATTCTTGCTCGACATGATAGTATTTTATCTGGTTGTACTTTATCTTGACATGTTCATTTGATCTTGCATCTTACTCATTTGGTACATGTTGATAAAGCTTTTTAGGATATTTGCTTGACTATTGGGACTATGATGGAGATCATACTAGTAGGTCATGCGTAGTTTATAAGCATATCCTTTAAATGTTCCTAGTTGTAGGTGTATCGAGATAGGGCATAGATATTCCAGAGTAGACTAGCATATACCATTCTTGTCCCATATGATGGGTGATGAATGATCCAATATCCATCTGGTGTGGTGACACCAAAGATTGTATACGGGTGCTCAGTGGAGACTGGGTAAACTGAACGGACTCGCCGAGAACTCCTATGTGGTATTATATCTATCGTCGGATAGCAGTTCTCAGGCGACACTGGTACAGGTTAGTCTGTAGACCCGAGATCGTCATAAAGTCTTGTGTATCCTCCAACTGTACTTTGATCTCCACCCTACCATGGCTCTACTGAGTCGTGCAAACAGGTGGATTTTGGGTATAGTCCCGAGGCACATGGAGACAATGAGCGATAGGAGGGGTTTCGTTTCTCCCGGTATTGGGGGTTGATGTTGCGCTACGCTCGATTGGCTATAACAAGAAGTTCCTGACCAGGGCTGCTGAGATTTACTGATAAGTGTTATCAGTAGTTTCTCGATCTGTTATGCGCCATACACCGGCATGACTTATTGAATTATTGGGGTCGACTATACCATCCTTAGACTCGATATGCAGCATATCAAACAAAGAGACCGGACTGTACGGTAAATGTTGCCAGTTGACTCGACAGGAGTTTTGACCGGTTTGCTTGTTTTTCTTCTGATCGCTCAATGCTCGGGTGGCCGTTACGTTTAGATGACCGCTTGCGGCTTGTGGGTGTTTGATATGATCATCACATACTGTCGGCGTATTGACGAGTCTTAGAGTCCCACACAAGAGTTTCCTAGCTCAGGCGAAACGATGTGGTGTGCATATGGGATATGCGCGGGAGCTTGATTAAATGAGTGTATATGATATCGTATTTTAATCGGGTGTTTTTCTATTGGTTGGGCCGTATGTGATATGACCGGTTTATTAAATCAAGTATTGATTTAATATAGACTTTTAGCTCACTTTTATTAAACATTTTCTATTTGGTTGTATGCATGCATGAATGTATATGTATATTTATGTACATACACATGTTGATGTGAATGCACACATACATGCATACATGTGTGTCATGCTTGTTGATACAATGGAGATGGCAATTCAAGACTCACATGGAATAAATATTTGTATATATATATATATTTGTTATTGAGTAAAAGAAAAAGGAAAGTAAATCATGCTTCATTTTCTACACTCTTCTACACTTGACCATGACATTAACCCTTGGTTTAATTTCCTCAGTTGCTTTTATTCATCTCCAAAAATATTTAGATATTTATTTACCATGGTTTATTGAGAGTGTGACTCTCATATATATTCTTTTTCTTTTCTCTTTTAATTACGAGATAATCAAAAAAAATTGAGCTCAAGCATTGCCATCTTCTTCTTATTCCTCTCTCATGCTCTCTTGAGTTTTCTAGTGAGTGAGATACACAAAAAGAAAGGATTTTGAAGTGAGAATACAAACCACATCACCATTCTATACTAGTCTAGCCTATTAGTGTAGATTGTTTACTCCACTTCTTCATTGATCAAGTGAAGCTAGGAGCTTGAGCAAAGGGACTTCAGGTGGATCGTCGTGGACTTGGAAGGATTCAAGCAAGCCGGTTCAAACTCTAGAAGATCCAAGGAGTCACAAGAGGAGGTCTATAAAGGTTGTATTTCTCCCTACTTAGTGTCAGACAATACATAGTATGTGATACTACAAGTTGTTACTCTAACTTTCTAGTTCGATTCCTAGGTTAGTTTGCTTAGCACTCCCTAAATTTTTTATTGTGGCATGTGTGATGCTTGTAAACCCTAGGTATGGTGCTTAGGAAACTCTACAGTGGTATCGGAGATACTAGGCATTGGATGTCGACCTATGGGGGGTTCTCACTGTGTGACAGTGTGGCGAAGCATAGGCTCTTACCCTTGGGGTGTCCCGAGACCGGAAGGTGTTCCGGCGGGTTGTAGTCCTCACGTGGGGGCATGCGTAAAAAGTAGTTTTCGAGGGACCCGTTAGTGCCACAGTGACCCTATTGGATGGGGTGGCTGCCTGGCTAACATGGTATCAGAGCCAAGCTATAAACTTAGACGATGTTAAATTTAATACGAAACCGAAAAAACTCCAAAAATACGGATTTCTAAAACCCTAGATTCTACTCTCTGTTGATTTTAAAACGATCTGTAAAAATTATTTCAGCAACTGCAGAAGCTTGCATGTGATGCATATAGAACACATGTGAAAAACGAGGCCAATCCATCGGATTTGACCCGATGACAAGCCCTTAAAAACCAAGGAGGCCGGCCCTTTGTGCCCTGATTTGCCTCGATTTTCTCCTGTGCTCTGGTCTGTAGATTTTGGGGTTTTAAGTATTGCTTGTTTAGTCTAAAATTTCATGTGATGTTAATTTTGATATGGGGATAATACGGAGTGTTTCGTAGTCATATATTTTAGCATTATAATGGTAACCTTGACAATGTTTAACAGTTCGAACGAACTTCAAACTTTACATCAAGACCCCCTCTGAAATTTTTAAGTGTTGGAATTTCCCAAGTTGAACATATTAGGAAGATCGTGCATGTATCCTTATGGACCCTCTAGAAGAACGTAACCCTAACTCGACATTATGACCATAGAACCGCGACCAAACCTTAGGGTTTGCCGTAGTCCTGTGGCACCATAGGTGAGGTAAGGGTTAACCCTTCTACGGCTGGTCCATAGAGACTGTGGTACGTTTTTGGGTATTTTAACTTTGCTCAAGTGTTGAGTTCTCGGGGTAATTTATGGGCGTTTGTTTATTCGATCGAAATATTTAACATCATCTGGATATATGTGAAAGCGACGATTCCAATTGTTGTTGTTTTTCACTTTCTTTTCTGCGGCCGTAAGTGTAGTATGTGGTGTATCGCCATTTTCGTTGCTATACATTAACGACAATCGGGGTACGCATACGTACTTACGTTGATGATATGTGATGTTATGTGTTGCTGAGATATAATGTAAAGGATCATCGTGAATGAATGGCTGTGGGTTTTATGTGAGATGAGAGTTTTTATTTTCATTCATGTAAAATTAATTGTATGTAATATTCTTTTATTTGGGGCACTTCCGGGTTGAGGATGATGTCACCATTGTTGTATATTATTTACTTTTCCGTTTAGGATAGACCCAAGGAGGGGAGCACAAGTGACCGGGTTCTAGGGTTCATTAGGAGGCCATCTCGAGGAGTTAAGACCGGGTCTCCTAAACTCTAGAATTGGTAGGGTCACATGTCGCTCTCGTAGGGGTCTAGGGGTGTGGGCTTGGCTATTCTTCACGACAATGGAATCCGTATTTTCTATTGTTGGCTAAATACAAATTACGGACCTCCTAAAAATATCTTATTTTTTCTTATGTGATTCTGCTGTTGATATTCTGTGATATGATCACTTTATATGCTGAGAAGAATGGTATTATATATATGATATATAATAAACGTTGCTTATGTTTTGCATCCGCGCTAGTCTCGCCCGCTATACCGTTAGTTAAGTAACCTAACGATACATAACGGGATATTGAGACGATTGCGGATGGTATAAGTGTATGTTCTATTTTCGTTTCTTTTCTGTGATGGCTTACGGACTTAAATGGTGAGACTGCATCAATGAGATTAATGTAAAGAAAAATGAACTTAAAAGATGTTGTAGAATTGAATTTGAAACCTACTCGTTTTTTTATGAAAAAGCAAGTTTTCAAAGTGCGGAGCTTAAGCCACTCCTTTTTAAACCCATTTGATTCTACAACGATAGCAAGGTTAAAGCGTTAAAAGTTTTCTTAAAAACTATTCGCAACCCTTCATCATTTTAGGAAGTAGAGTACTTAGTATTCGTGCTACGTATGTTGACTATAGCCAAGACATAGTGTACGGTAGCTAAGTGATGTCTTCCTACACAACATATGATATGATTAATTAGGACGGTTACATGATTATGTTGACCATAGCCAAGGGTCATATGTGTGGGTCTAATTAATCATGAAATGACGGGTAGAACTTGACTAGTGCTTATGATATATTGACCATAGCTAAGGTCATGAGTGCTGGGGGTAAAAACCATATCGGGAGTTTCAAGAGTTGAAATTTGAAATGAGATTGCATACCTTTTATGTGATAGTAGGATCCCAATCCTACTGTGAGAAAGAGTTGCTCTTGGAGAGTTTTGCACTTTACAATTAGCTAACCCATTAGGTGTCTAGCAAGGTGTCAACGGGGCTACGCCTATGGGAAAACGAGGTTTATTCTAATTAGGTCCGTGCGAAAGCACGGGGAACCTCCCTCAAAGTACCGGCACTGGACTGGCTGAACGGTTAACGAAGTTGTAGAATGCAATTAATCTTGGCTAATTTTCTTTTTAAAGTTTGAAGGAAAATTTGATAAAAGCAGTGAGAGATATCGATTAGATAAGATAAATAACCAATCTGATCTTTGCAAGAGCTTGCGCTGAGTGTATTCTTTCTCTCTCCTAATGGCAGATTACCATGAATGGACTTAAGCTACTGTTAGAGAAAAATAAGCTAACTGGGCCGAACTATAAAGACTGGCTGAGGAATATTAAAATTGCTCTCACATATGATAAAGTATCATATGTCCTGACTGCCTCAGCCCTACCTACCCCAGGCCCTGAATCTTCTGTTGCGGATAAGGAGATTCAAAAAACGTGGGATATTGACTGTGCTACTGCCAAATGCCTCACGCTTGCATCGATGGATAATACACATCAAAAGCAGCACGAGCAGATGGATGTTCAATCCATCTTTCTCCATACAAAAGAGTTGTATGGGGAGCAATCTCAGACCCTGAGATATGAAGCATCTCGAAAGTTGTTTCAGATGTGGATGGCTCCTGGCATACCAGTAGGCGATCACGTTTTGAAAATGATAGCTCTTATTGAAGAGCTTGAGGACCTCCGATGGACAATGGATAACGAACAGTATACTAATATTATTCTTCAGTCTCTTCCTCCTGCCTTTGCTCAATTATAGTAAACTTCAACATGCATAAAATGGAGAAGTCACTACCTGAACTTCTCAATATGTTGAGAAGTACAGAGAGCACACTTAAAGCGAAGTCTCCCTCTCTGATTGTTGGAAAATCTCCCTCTTCCGTTCCAAAAGCCAAGACCAAGGGTAGGAATAAGAAGAAATCCACCAAACCGAGAGGTGGAATCAAGAAGGCATAAGGAAGAGATAAATTTTAGGCTGAGAAGTCAGGAAAAGGAGAATGTTTTCACTGCAAGAAGACGAGGAACTGGAAGTAGAACTGTACTGAGTACCTTGATCTCAAGAAAAGGAAGCATGGTGATACTTCAGCTTCAGGTACGTTCGTAACTGAAAACCGTTTTTCTATAAACTCTGCTTCTTGGGTATTGGATATCGGTTCAGGATCTCATATCTGTAATTCTGTATAGGCATTGAGAAATAACAGAGTTTTGAAGACTGGTGATCATACTCTCCGAGTTGGAAATGGTTTTAATGTACATACAGTTTCAGTAGGAGAGTATCACCTAGGGTTGCCGTCGGGTTGTATATTGGTTTTGAGCCTATGTTATTTTGTACCAAGCATGCTTTGTAATATAATATCCGTTTCGTTGTTAGACAATGAAGGATATCATTTTGTATTGTAGCACAATGTTATGAATAATAAATTGAATCAAGAGTTGATTGGTTGTGGTACATTTAATAAAGGGATATACGTCCTTAATTAATACACAGTTTTCAACATACAATACATAAATAAAAGAAAATTTTCAGATATAAATGAAGCTCTTCTTTGGCATTGTAGACTTGGTCATATTAATGAAACAAGACTAAACAAGGTTCATAAACATGGATATTAAATCTTTTTGAGTATAAATCTTATGCGACTTGTCAGTCTTGTATCAAAGGGAAAATGACCAAAACTCCGTTTACTGGACATGGAGAAAGAGCTATACAGCCCTTGGGCCTCATACATAGTGATGTATGTGGGCCAATGTCTACATATGCGAGAGGCGGTTTTTCTTACTTCATAACTTTTACTGATGATTTCTCAAGATTTGGTCATGTATTTTTATTAAAGCATAAGTCTGAAGCTTTCGACAAATTCAAAGAGTACAAACTTGAAGTAGAAAAACAAACAAGAATGAGCATCAAAATACTTCGATCATATCGAGGTGGAGAGTATCTTAGTACAGAGTTTTCGAACTTCCTAAAAGAGAATGGTATTCTCTCTCAGCTCATTCCCCCTTACACACCACAGCACAACGGTGTATCCGAGCTGCAGAATTGTACCCTATTAGATATGGTACGATCCATGATGAGTGATACCGAGTTACCTCTCTCCTTTTGGGGGCATGCATTGGAGACTGCAGCTTTTCTGTTGAACAAAGTTCCAACCAAGACCGTGTCTACCACTCCATATGAGATATGGTATGGGAAGAGACTATCTCTTAAACGAGTTAAGATTTGGGGTTGTCCGGTTTTTTTCAAAAAGCAGAATCTAGACAAACTCGAGACATGATCGGTCAAATGTATATCTGTGGGATATCCAAAACATTCGTTTGGATATCGTTTTTACCACAAGGAGGAACAAAAAATGTTTGTTTCTCAACATACCATATTTTTAGAAAATGAGATTTTTCCAAATGATACTGATGGCAATGTGGTAGATCTAGAAGTAGTTCCAGAGATACAAGTTACAAATGATGACTTGGTTGAACCTGATGTTGTAACAGAATCTTATGAACCTCAGCCACTCCATAGATCTGGTAGGACTTCTCGTCCACCGGAGAGATACTACGGTTTTCTCATTGATGGTGATAGAGAAGATTGCATCATGGAAGATGATAACCCTACCAGTTTTCAGCAAGTTATCACGAGTGGTGACTCTGTGAAGTGGCTGGATGCCATGAGATCTGAAATGGAGTCTATGTACACCAACAAAATATGGACTTTGGATGTTTTACCCTCTGGGGTAAAACCCGTAGGGTGCAAATGGATTTTTAAGAGAAAGATCGGTGTAGATGGGCAGGTGGAGACCTATAAGGCAAGGCTTATGGCGAAAGGATTTCGTCAAAGACCAGGTCTGGACTATGTCAAAACTTTTTCTCCTGTGGCCATGCTTAAATCCATTCGGATCCTACTTGCTATTGCTGCTCACTACGACTATGAAATTTGGCAGATGGACGTTAAAACGTCTTTTCTAAATGGTGATTTAGAAGAATGCCTTTATATGGATCAGCCAGAGGGTTTCATTGATGGTGGGAGCAGCGGGAAAGCATGTAGATTGCTTAAATCCATTTATGGATTAAAGTAGGCATCACAGAGTGGAAACATCTTTTTTGATGATATCATCAAAGAGTTTGATTTTGTCAAAAATCCGGATGAACCTTGTGTTTCTAAGAAGATTGCAGGGAGTACCGTCACATTCCTCATATTGTACTTGAATGACATTTTTCTGATAGGAAACGATATTCCTATGCTACAATCGATCAAACTATTCTTATCATAAAGATTCTCCATAAAGGATCTGGGTGATGCCTCGTACATATTTGGCAAGAAGATCTATAGGGATAGATCTAAAAAGTTGTTGGGATTGTCCCAAACCAGCACCATCCTAAAGAGCTTTAGTATGGAAGACTCCAAGCGGGGTGCCTTACCCGCTAGTCATGGAGTCACTCTTTCCAAGGACTTTTTCCAAAAGACTGATGAAGAGAGAGAGAGCTCACATGAGCATTATACCCTACGCTTCAGCTGTAGGATCTATAATGTATGCGATAATATGTACACGCCCTGATGTAGCTTATGCACTGAGTGTAGTAAGCATGTATCAATCCAACCCAGGGATGAATAACTGGATAGCTGTGAAGAACATTCTTAAGTACCTGCGAAAAACTAAAGAAATGTTCTTGGTGTATGGTAACGGGGATCTCCAAATGGAGGCCTTTACCGAATCAAGCTTCCAGAGTGATAAGGATGGAAACAAATCTATCTCAGGGTTTGTATTTACCCTCAATGGAGGGACGGTATGTTGGAAGAGTTCCAAACAGGATACCGTTGCAGACTCAACGATGGAAGCTGAGTACATTGCTGCAAATGATGCTGTCAAGGAAGCCATCTGGATGAGGGAGTTCATCTCGGAACTAGGAGTAGTTCCAACCATTATTGATCCAATACCATTGTATTGTGATAATAATGGGGCTATGGTGTTAGCCAAAGAGCCCAGGTCCCATGAGCGATCCAGACACATCCTGAGGCGATATCATTTGATCCGCGAGATAGTTGATCGCCGTGAGATCGAGATTCAGAGAGTATACATAAGGAATAACACCGCAGATCCACTCACCAAGGCTCTCCCTCTGCCACAGCATGAGCGACTTTTTGAGATGTTGGGTTTGAGATATGCGAATAATTGGCCTTAGTGCAAGTGGAAAATTGTTGGATATATGTATGCCCTAGAGGCCATTATATGATAGTGGATGTATTGGTATGTGTATATATATATTCAGAGGATATTCTTACTCGACATGATAGTATTCTATCTGGTTGTACTTTATCTTGACATGTTCATTTGATCTTGCATCTTACTCATTTGGTACATGTTGATAAAACCCTTAGGATATTTGCTTGATTACTGTGACTATGATGCAGATCATACTAGTGAGACACAGGTAGTTTATAAGCATATCCTCGAAATGTTCCTAGTCGTAGGTATATCGAGACAGAGTATCGATATTCCAGAGTAGGCTAGCGTATACCATTCTTAACCCATATGATGGGCGATGGATGATCCCATATCTATATGGTGTGTTGACACTAAAGATTGTATACGGGTGCTTAGTGGAGACTGGGTACACTGAACGGACTCACCGAGAACTCCTATGTGCTATTATATTTATCGTCGGATAGCAGTTCTCAGGCGACACTGGTACAGGTTAGTCTGTAGACTCGAGATCGTCAAAGAGTCTTGTGTATCCTCCCACTGTACTTTGATCTCCATCCTACTACGGCTCTACTGAGTCGTACAAACATGTGGATTTTGGGTACAGTCTCGAGGCATATGGAGGCAATGAGCGATAGGAGGGGTTTCGTTTCTCCCGGTATTGGGGGTTGATATTGCGCTATATTCGATTGGCTATAGCAGGAAGTCCCTGGCCAGGGCTGCTGAGATTTACTGATAAGTGTTATCAGTAGTTTCTCGATCTGTTATGAGCCATACATCGGCATGACTTATTGAGTTATTGGGATCGACGATACCATCCTTAAACTCAATATGCAGCATATCAGACGAAAAGACCGGACTGTACGGTTAGTGTTGCCGGTTGGCTCGACGGGAGTTTTGACAAGTTCACTTGTTTTTCTTCTGATCGCTCAATACCTGGGTGGCCGTTACGTTTAGCTGACCGCTTGCGGCTTGTGAGTGTTTGATACGATCATCACCTACTGCCGGCGTATTGACGAGTCTTAGAGTCCCACACAGGAGTTTCTTAGCTCAGGCAAAATGATGTGGTGTGCATATGAGATATGCATGAGAGCTTGATTAAATGCGTGTATATGATACAGTATTTTAATTGGGCATTTTTCTATTGGTCGGGTCGTATGTGATATGACCAGTTTATTAAATCAAGTGTTGATTTAATATAGACTTTTAGCTCACTTTTATTAAACCTTTTCTATTTGGTTGTATGTATGCATGAATGCATATGTATATTTATGTACTTACACATGTTGATATGAATGAACACATACATGCATACATGTGTGTCATGGTTGTTGATACATTAGAGATGACAATGCAAGACTCACATGGAATAAATATTTGTATATATATATATATATATATATATGTTATTGAGTAAAAGAAAAAGGAAAGTAAATCATGCTTCATTTTCTACACTCTTCTACACTTGACCATGACATTAACCCTTGGTTTAATTTCCTTAGTTGCTTTTACTCATCTACAAAAATATCTAGATATTTATTTACCATGGTTTGTTGAGAGTGTGACTCTCATATATATTCTTTTTCTTTTCTTTTTTAATTAAGAGATAATCTAACTGGCTTTTTCACTTACAGCCAGAAGGAAAAAAGCGTTGGCTCCACCTGGTATCTCCTTCTACGACATGCTGTTGTCGTCAAAGAAACTTGAGCTTAAGCATTGCCATCTTCTTCATATTCCTCTCTCATGCTCTCTTGAGTTTTCTAGTGAGTGAGATACACAAGAAGAAAGGGTTTTGAATTGAGAATACAAACCACATCACCATTCTACACTAGTCTAGCTTATTAGTGTAGATTGTTTGCTCCACTTCTTCATTGATCAAGTGAAGCTAGGAGCTTGAGCAAAGGAACTTCGGGTAGATCGTCGTGGACTTGGAAGGATTCAAGCAAGCCGGTTCAAACTCTAGAAGATCCAAGGAGTCATAAGAGGATGTCTACAAAGGTTGTATTTCTCCCCACTTAGTGTTAGACAATACATAGTATGTGATACTACAAGTTGTTACTCTAACTTTCTAGTTTGATTCCTAGGTTAGTTTGCTTAGCACCCCCTAAATTTTTTATTGTGGCATGTATGATGCTAGGCATGGTGCTAGGGAAACCCTACACCTCTATCTCTATCGGAGGATGAGCATGAGTATTTTAGTCGTCAAGCCGAGCAGGGATGATTGAGTTTAGTGATGCTTTGTTTAGCTTATTTTTTCTGTAGCTTTTATTTCTTGATGTGAGCCCGTATTGGGACGTACTTCCATATGTTGTTTATTGGATATTAATATCGTTTCCATTTATACATTTTCTTGACTCTTTTATTCGGAAAATGAACATGTACTAGATAGATTTTATATTTTACCATTCTTGATATCCTATAGACAGCCGTAATGTGACTATGGAGGGATGTTTCCTAGCCACAGGTAGCATGGTTGTGTCTATCACGTGTCATAGTTAGCACACTCTGGGAAGAGGGGTGTGACAACCTCGGATCTGCGAACAAAGGTTCGAGCAAAAAAGATAAAGGGAAAGAAAAAATCTCTGAGGAAATTGCCCTCGACGATGGAGTTGTCAAAGAGCTCGTAGCAAGGGACTTATCTAAGAAAAATAAGGTGGATTACAATGTCTTAGAACATATGAGAAAAATACCCTCATAACTGAGCATATTGGATGCTCTCCTCCTGTCCAAAGAGGCACGAGATTCTCTGATTAAGGCATTACAAGAGCCCGATCAGTTCCAAGCTTTCTTTACAGGAAAGAAGATGAAGGATGAACTGGCAGAGGTCCAAACGGTTGACATTACATTTAGCGATGAAAATCTCCTCCTCAATACGTGCGAACATAATCGCCCGTTGTCACGCCCTTCTTCCCGGTGTACGGCGAAGGGGATGCGACGAGGCCGCCACGTATTTAATCTGAAGTAAATACGCTAAGCATATCTAAGCAATATAAAAGAAATGTACACAAGAGACAAAATGTATAATAACAACAACTTTATTTATTAACATTATTTTGTATAATGCATGAAAAAGTAAATACAACTGAATGAAAGCAATGCTTAAACAATGGCATAACAGAAAAGGAAAGTACTGAAATAAAACGTGTACAATGAAGCTAGAGCTCTGGGTCGTAAGCAAGCTGATCCAAGCCCTCGCTGGTAGGCTCGATCTCCTGAGTTTCCAGACCACCTGACAACATTCCAAAGAAGAAAGAGAAGGAATGTCATCAGCGAACAATCGCTTGGTAAGTCCCACAGATAAGGGAGAAGTAGAATAGGCAGAGAGGGAGAGAGTATAGCTTTTCAAGTTATGTTATTTTGTTATACTGTTGTATTTAGTGTTAATGATGTTGTTAACGTAAGTTCAGGGGTGAATGTCAACCAATCTCAAGAGTGTCCTCGAACCTAACAGGCTATAATCCAGTGGTAAGGAACCACGGGCCCGAATCAAATGTTAGTAACGGGACTTTGACCGTCGTCGAAGTATTCCAAACTCAACAGGCTGTAATCCAGGAGCATGGAAACACGGGCCCTCATGATAGCTTGCTTGTGTTAGTGTACATGGATTCATGATCTAGGGGGACTCTTGAGATTCTGTTGGATTTACGAATGAACTACCCCAATATCCCATATAATTATTATATTGATAGTAATGATTGTACTGATGGTATTGAATTGTATTGTATTGTCTTGAAAATTGAATTGTATAGATAACTTGCTGAAACCATGATATCAGTAAATGAATGTAACTGGAGAATCATGTAAATGGATATAACTGGAGAATCATGTAAATAGAAGTATATCCATGGTTCGGTTCTGTCAAATTGTATAGATTGTATAGATTGAATAGTTTGAATATATGCATTCATGTTGAATTGTAGTTTGGATACTTGAATCATATTCAAGTCAGATTATTAATGAGACTCAGTCTGAATCAGAACAATTAGAAAGGAAAAATTGAAGTCCTGAATTAGGTTTTGATGTTATCGGTAACCGCTGCACATGAGCGGCAGGATTTGTGTCTTTCTCAAAAACGATTACCGTATTGATAACACCGTTGTTAAGTTGTCTACCTTAAATAGGCAAGCACCCACTTCTCCGGCTCCCTAAGGCTCAAGAGATTGGTCCCGCTTAAACTTATGTTTACTAGGGTCCTTAGGGTAATTTATAGAACTTGTGAGGGGTTTTATGTAAAAAATACTTTTGTATAATTTTCAAATACACCCCAAGTATTTATTTATCATCTTTAGAGTTGTAATAAATGTAGATTTTATATTTGTGATATTTCTAGTAAAGATAACCTAATTTCATAGTATATGGTATTTAATTGTAATATTGAACTTGTATAGATTTCATGGTATTTTAATGTAAAGTGATCCTTGTGATTTTGGAAAAAAGTTGGAATATTTATATTATCTCAAAATAGATATTTTAATGAAACATACATATATATATATATATATATTTATATAAAAATAATTTTGTTATATATAATATTTCTAGAAATCTCATTTTTCTAAAGATATTCGTATTCGTAAATCCTTCGAGACTGAATGCTCCTTGCGGAGGTCTGCATCTCGCACTACTAAGCCCAGGGATGTGCGAAAATCTGCACCATCCCAGTCGGGTTCCCCAAAATGGGTTGTAGCGGCGCTTTGTAAAGATTTGTAAAATACTTAATCTTTTAGAAAACGGTTTTATTAATTCATGGTATTTATTTGAAATGTTTCTTTTCCCGTATTTTATGTTCCCGAAAGGTATTGTGCTATGTTGCCTATGAGTGTTGTGAGGAGGTAGGTCATTACCTCGTGATCTACTTAAAGGTATAGCAAGTTTGTGATGTTTAAATATCGAAATGAAACTATATGGTATTTTAGTGAAAAAGTACGGTAAAAGTTACAAAATGGATTGTCGTGAAACTTGATCAACATGTTTATTAATGTTTAATATTCAACATGTAACAGTTTTGTGTGAATATATTTAAGAAAATGTTGGATTTTTAGAAAGAACCAAATCGGAAATCGGTTTAACTCTGATTCCGTCGGGTTTTGAAATTTCGTATTTTTAGAAAAGAAAAGGGAAGAGGGAGGGGGACTTATAGATTTCAAAGTTTGGGATGAGGAAGAGGAAATGGGAGGAGGTGCCGGTGCGTCGTTTCGTCGCCGGGAACTCCTAGGGTTGTCGCCGGAAAAATCGTCGGAGTTTCGCCCTTTGCTACTTCAAAAGTACATTAAGGTTCTAGGAATTTTCTTGAGAGTTTCGCTCAGAATTTTGGAGCGAGGAGTGTGTGTGTAAGGGTTGTATTTATAGGGTAAGGCTAGGGTTAGGGTAGGTGAAAGGTTGAAATGAAAAAATGTATTAAATGTAATAAAATGTATTATAACATAGTAATTAGGGTTTTAAGGAGTCTCTGGAACCGATCCAAGAAAGTTAAGTGTGCAGGAGTACTGGGGAGACCAAAAGGCAACTTTTTCGTGTTGGGGACTCGGCGGTCCCGCCGAGTCTGGCCGGTGGAAGCGGCCCGAGACGGCCGGTCCGCCGGCTGAGTCGGCCGATTCCGGCCGAGTCAGGTGGCCGGAAATCCCTCATCTATTCATATAGCCTCTGGTACTGTTAGGTTTTTGGGTGTAGTGGGGTTTTTTGTGAGTTATGCACGTGTAAACTTTTGGTATTCTGAAAACTCAAAATAAAACAATATTAAAAATAATGTCGGGTATGGGATTTGAAATCTGGTGGCTTGGTTCAGCAGTGCAAGGTACTACCAATGAACTACAAGCTCCTTCTTGTAATTAGAAAGCAAAACAGACTTATAACTTGTGCTCAGGAAAAAATACCCTATTTTGTATTTTTGAAAAAAATGTACAGAAAGTTGTACAGAAAGTTTGGGGTTGTTATATTCTATTCTCCTTATAAAAATTTCATCCTCAAAATTTGTAAAAAGGATGTGTAACAGATTCAAGGAAAGTTTGGTGACTGAAGTACTGATAGTATATGAAAAATAACAAAGTGATATAAGGGTTTTAAAAATGTGAAAGAGACTTACTAGTGTTACTTTGGTCAACTGTCTTGGCTTCTATGGCTGCTAAGGTGTAAGCCTGTCGCCGTGGCACGTTCCTCCTAACTGGAGGCACATTCCTCTGTCATCGAGGCATGTTCCTTAGTGCCTGATAGATATGGCGATTTGGCTATGCAGGAAGTCCACGTGGAGGTGGTACTGGGAGTGCAGGACGAGTTGCAAGAGCCTGGATAGTTGGCCGCTGCGGGTAGTTGGTGTGTGTGTGTGGGGGGAGGGAGGCTGAGTTGTATCTATATGGACATGTCTAATTTCTGTGATTGGACGCACCACAAACAAGGCACAGGCCTTTTGCACACCTACAGTCCTTTATCAAATGTCCATCTCTCTTGCAATGGAAACAGAAATGTGGTCTTGGCTGGTTATTGGGTTCTTCAGTTCTTCTGGGTTCGAACGATGGCCTGGAAGAGGTTCCTCCTGCCATTTGAGCGGCAGGGTGTTTCAAACCAGCAGATTGAGGTCCGCCCTTCCTCTTTACCACTACCTTATATCTTCGGGCAGCCTTCAAAGCCAAATCATAGGTTGGGAAATCCTCTGTTGCTAAAGCAGCTTGGATTTCCGGGTCCAACCCTTGCTGAAATCTTCTGGCCCTGATCTTAGCAGTCGGTATAAGATGGGCGGCAAACCTGTTAAGGTCTGTGTTAGTTGTGTAGTATGTGATATAAAAATCGAATATTGAGACATATCTTACCGACTGAGCATGGTGAACTCAGCGTCATACTCATCTGCTGACTTGGTCCACATCGAACCTTATTGCAGATGAATGAACCGCTGTTCCATGTCGAACCTGGCAGTCTCTGGGAAGTATTTTGCATTGAACATTCTCGGAAAGTCTTCCATTCGATAGGTTGGTCAAGACGGCTTTCTTCTGCCTTCCACCAGACCCGTGCATTGTTCGTGAGCTATAATTTTGCCACATGAACCCAAGTTATCTCTAGCACTTGTGCTGCTGCCAGATCATCTTCGATGCTCTGAGCCTATTCCTCAGCTTCCAGTGGGATCTCTTTTCCTGTAAACTATTTGGGGTGCAAAGCCCTGAATTTCCTCACCCCAGGTGCTTTTGCCTCGGGATGGTTCATTAAAAGAGCAGTTTGCTGCTGCTGTCCCTCGATGAGGCTGCGGATTGGCTCAAGCAGAACCATTTGCTCATTGAGCGGAGTAAGGACGACATGTGTGAGTGGTAGTGGTAGAGGTGTGTTGTTGACATTGGTGCTGGTGTTGTTTGGGGAATCCATAACCTTGAATGAAAAATTTAGGTTAGGACGGATTCAAAGGATATGATTCAAGGAATATGAAATTGTAAGATTCAAAGAATATGAATTGTAAAGAATATTTTAGTTGCTGGTTCTTGTGTTATATTGCTTTGGTTGTTCACGCAGAATAGAACTGCATAGTAAAGTTTCATACAGCTCTGACCTGTATGGGCCGCCAACAAAACCTGTCACGCCCCGCTTCCCAGTGTACGGTGAAGGGGACGCGATGAGGCCGCTATGTATTTACTCTGAAGTAAATACGCTAAGTGTATCTAAGCAATATAAAAGAAATGTACACAAGAGACAAAAGGTATAACAATAACAACTTTATTTATTAACATTCTTTTGTATAATGCATGGAAAAGTAAATACAACTGAATGAAAGCAATGCCTAAACAATGGCATAACAGAAAAGGAAAGTACTGAAATGAAATGTGTACAATGAAGCTAGAGCTCTGGGTCGTAGGCAAGCTGATCCAAGTCCTCACTGGTAAGCTCGATCTCCTGAATGTCCAGATCACCTGACAATATTCCAAAGAAGAAAGAGAAGGAATGTCGTCAGCGAACAATCGCTCGGTAAGTCCCAAAGATAAGGAAGAAGTAGAATAGGCAGAGAGGGGGAGATTATAGCTTTTCAAGTTGTGTTATTTTGTTATACTGTTGTATTTAGTGTTAATGATGTTGTTAACGTAAGTTCAAGGGTGAATGCCAACCAATCTTAATAGTGTTCTCGAACCCAACAGGCTGTAATTCAGGGTTAAGGAACCACGGGCCCGAATCAAATGTTAATAACGGGACTTCGACCGTCGTCGAAGTATTCCAAACTCAACATGCTGTAATCCAGGAGTATAGAAATACAGGTCTTCATGATAGCTTGCTTGTGTTAGTAGACATGGATTCATGATCTAGGGGGACTCTTGAGATTCTGTTGGATTCACGAATGAACTACCCCAATACCCCGTATAATTATTATATTGATAGTAATGATTGTACTGATGGTATTGAATTGTATTGTATTGTCTTGAAAATTGAATTGTGTAGTTGACTTGCCGAAACCATGATATCAGTAAATGAATGTAACTGGAGAATCATGTAAATGGATGTAACTAGAGAATCATGTAAATGGAAGTATATCCATGGTTCGGCTCAGTCAAGTTGTATAGATTGAATAGTTTGAATATATGAATTCATGTTGAATTGTAGTTTGGATACTTGAATCATATTCAAGTCAAATTATTAATGAGACTCAGTCTGAATCAGAATAATTAGAAAGGAAAAATTGAAGTCCTAAATTAGGTCTTGATCTTATCGGTAACCGCTGCATATGAGCGGCAGTATTTGTGTCTTTCTCAAAGACGATTATCGCGTTTATAACACCGTTGTTAAGTTGTCTACCTTAAATAGGAAAGCACCCACTTCTCCGACTCCCTGAGGCTCAAGAGATTGGTCCTGCTTAAACCTATGTTTACTAGGGTCCTTAGGGTAATTTATAGAACTTGAGGGGGGTTTTATGTAAAAAATACTTTTGTATAATTTTCAAATACACCCCAAGTATTTATTTATCGTCTTTAGAGTTGTAATAAATATAGATTTTATATTTGTGATTTTCTAGTGAAGATAACTTAATTTCATAATATATGGTATTTAATTGTAATATTGAACTTGTATGGATTTCATGGTATTTTAATGTAAAGTGATCCTTGTGATTTTAGAAAAAAGTTGGGAATATTTATATTATCTTAAAATAGATATTTTAATGACACACACACACACACACACACATATATATATATATATAAATAATTTTGTTATATATTATATTTTCTAAAAATCTCATTTTTCTAAAGATATTCGTATTTGTAAATCTTTCGAGACCGAATGCTCCTTGCGAAGATCTGCATCTCGCATTACTATGCCCAGGGATGTGCGATAATCAGCACCATCCCAGTCGGGTTCCCCAAAATGGGTTGTAGCAGTGCTTTGCAAAGATTTGTAAAATACTTAATCTTTTAGAAAATGGTTTAATTAATTCATCGTATTTATTTGAAATGTTTCTTTTTCCCGTATTATATGTTCCCGAAAGGTATTGTGCTATATTGCATATGAGTGTTGTGAGGAAGTAGGTCATTACCTCGTGATCTACTTAAAGGTATAGCAAGTTTGTGATGTTTAAATGTCGAAATGAAACTATTTGGTATTTTAGTGAAAAAGTACGGTAAAAGTTACAAAATGAATTAGATTGTCGTGAAACTTGATCAACATGTTTATTAATGTTTAATAGTCAACATGTAAGAGTTTTGTGTGAATGTATTTAAGAAAATGTTGGGGTTTTAGAAAGAACCGAATTGGAAATCGGTTTAACTCCGATTCCGTTCGGGTTTTGAAATTTCGTATATTTAGAAAAGAAAAGAGAAGATGGAGGGGGACTTACGGATTTTGAAGTTAGGGATGAGGAAGAGGAAACGGGAGGAGGCACCGGTGCGTCGTTTCGTCACCAGGAACTCCTAGGGTTGTCGCCGGAAAAATCGTCGGAGCTTCGCCCTTCGCTACTTCAAAAGTACACTAAGGTTCTAGGAACTTTCTTGAGAGTTTTGCTCAGAATTTTGGAGTGAGGAGTGTGTGTGTAGGGGTTGTATTTATAGGGTAAGGCTAGGGTTAGGATAGGTGAAAGGTTGAAATGAAAAAATGTATTAAAACATAGTAATTAGGGTTTTAAGGAGTCTCTGGAACCGATCCAAGAAAGTTAAGTGTGCAGGAGTACAGGGGAGACCAAAAGGAAACTTTTTCGTGTTGGGGACTCGGCGGTTCGGTCGAGTCTGGCTGGCGGAGGCGGCCCGAGATTGGCCGAGTCTGCCGATTCCGGTAGAGTCTGGTAGCCGAAAAATCCCTCGTCGGTTCATATAGCCTCTGGTACTGTTAGGTTTTTGGATGTAGTGTGGTTTTTGTGAGTTATGCACGTGTAAACCCTTGGTATTCTAAAAATTCAAAATAAGACAATATTAAAAATAATGTGGGGTATGGGATTTGAACTCTGGTGGCTTAGTTCAGCAGTGCAAAGTATTACTAATGAGCTACAAACTTCTTCTTGTAATTAAAAAGCAAAACAGACTTATAACTTGTGCTCATGCAAAAATACCCCTTTCTGTATTTTTGAAAAAAATTGTACAGAAAGTTTGGGGTTGCTACACCCATTGTACGTCACCGGGTACTGCCACGATATCAAGATAGAGAAAATTCTTGTCGACAACGGATCCTCCATCAACCTTCTCAACGTGAGAATGCTGAAGGAAATTTGCATGAACTTTCAGCACCTTGCCCGAGATAAAATTATCATCTCCGGGTTCGACTCAGAGTCGTCATGGACACTTGGGTCCATAATACCGACGTTATGCTTTGGGCTGCTTGTCACTGATATCAAATTTCATGTTATTGACGCCAAGACTTACTATAATGCTTTGCTCAGCAGGTCTTGGTTACACGAGTGCAACGTCATCCCTTTTACACAATATCAGTGTATGAAGTATTTCAAGGATAGTTCGGAGTACACCGTTACGGGAGAGCTAAACCCGTTCTTGATAAACGAAGTCCGGAAATATGAAGACGCAAAATACTTTTTACCAGATTTCGAGGATACCGAAAGGTGTTACAAGCCGAAGAATAAACAGAAGTCCGTCGCCACTATCCTAATTTTTGGAAGCGATACCAAGGAAGATGAAGAAATAGTCTATTCGGGGCAACCCTAAAAAGAAAATAATAAGCCCAGACCATGTACTCCTATCTTGGTTTTTGGCAGCGACTAAGAGGATGAGACCAACGCAGTGTTCTCCGTCCGCCCGTCAATGCAAACTTTTGCCGGAACAGATTGGAGTCTACAAATTGCAATGACTCTGCCTCAGCATTGCAAGGAACTTGATGCGCACCACACATATAGTGTACAAGAACTACAAACTTTCTACATACCTCCCAGACGAAGAGGTGAAAAAGCGATCCTCTTCTACCAATCTACGGAAAATAAAATAGAAAAAGAAGTCTGGCATGGTACTGATTTTGCACTTGGCAGGCTTCAACCAATCCATCCGCCAAGTTACTACACGGAGAGATTGAAAAGATTGTTAAGATGCCATGGTGTATATCTCGAACAAACTATTCGACAAGCCTAATTCTACAAAAAGATTTAGGATATTCCCAAGACTCAGTGAAAGATGCCCAATGGGAAGATGGAGACAACCGGGCTCGGATACGTTCGGTCCAAGAAATGGAAGCAGATCCACAGTTGTCGTGTTGTAAATAGCTTAAGTGAAGGGGAAAACGCTCTTCTAAATAGCCGTGACATCAAATCGGAGTGAGATCCTACTTTAAAAACAGTAAGTCCGTCGCTGGAAGAACAAATTGACAAGTTAATAAAAGAAGCTTGTCAAACGAGTAGAGACAATCACAGCCGCGAAATCACCATTTATGAAGAGGCCAAGTCGCAGCGTCTCAGTCACAATCTGCGGAGAAGGTAGATTTTTATGCTCTTCATCCCCGGCCCATTGTATGCTCTCACGAAAGGGGAAAATCCCGAAATAGAGGCAAAAACATGGCAAAGAGCACATACAATGTTCAAAAACAACAAAGCGGATCCAAGACAACGTGCAATCGAGATGAACTTGATTGGAGCCCATCCTTTATAAAGAAGATGGGTTGGGAATGCTCTTTCTCTTAAGACAAGACAAGGAATATATTCAAGCTTGTCATGAAGCACTAAATGATGATACTTCCGGATCACTGCACCCCGAACAAATAAACGAAGTCCATCATCCGGATTATTGCTCCTATCACCGAGTAATAGATTATCCTTTTGAAGACTGCTTCACCTTCAAAGAACGGGTAGAAGATCGGTATTAACAAGGCAGGTTCGCTTTATCCAACAGCTGGAGGGTAATCTCGCCGCAAAAGCATAAGTTAAAAATGACCTATACCATCAAGATAGGACCGACTCAACATCAAGAATGGAAGCAAACTCATACCTGCCATATGATAACACTCTCAAAAGAGGGAGGGCATGAGAATATGAATGAACTCTTAAGGTGCTTCGCAAATGAAGACGAGGACGAGATGATCTTAGAGTTTCCACCAGCACCAAAAGAGCTAGAAGATGGGATACACACTACGGCGGACAACCTAAGAAAAATTTACCTAGGGACGGAAAATGATCCGAAGCCAACGTTCGTCGGTGAACTACTATCTGTAAAACAGGTGGCCACGTTAAAAGGCATGCTTATACAGTATAAAAATTGCTTCGCCTGGAACTACTCTGAAATGCCGGGTCTAGAACCAAAAGTGGTAGTATATAAACTAGTTATACCACCGGGAATAAAGCCAATCAAACAGGCGCCAAGAAGGATGCGATTCGATGTCACGCCCCACTTTCTAAGATACGTAATGTGACACATGGCATAGCCAACCATACTACCTGTGGTTAGGAATCATCCCTCTACAGTCACATTACGGATGCCTATCGGATATTAAGAACAATAAAATATATAATCTAGCTAACACATGTCCATCTGCCACAATAAATAAAATCAAGAAATGCATATAATGGAAACGAATCAAGATCCAATAAACATTAATATCTGAATCACATCTCAATATGGGCTCACATCAATAGAAATAAAACCGCTAAAATAAATAAACTAAGCATTTCTAAACTAAATGGCTAGCTCTTCACTGCTCAACTTGCTTTCCAAAATACTCTTGATTTGCCTGCGATAAATTCAGAAGAACTGGGTTATGCAAAACCCAGACGTCAGTGCGTTAATATCAAAACAATTGTAATAACCAGGATATGATGCTATGATTAAACAAGAATATAAATAATAAACACAGGTATAAAACAGTGAGCTGTATGTATGTGATGTGTATCCTAAAGTCTGTGCTTCTAAGTTATCTATTCTATAAGTCTGTGAAATCAATTAATATAATCCTCATCGTATCTCAACAGTATATATCTCGTTCATTCCCCACGGGACCACGGTACAATGATTTATACCGTAACGCTCGGAATCACGACAAACAATGATTTATTCCGTAACGTTCGGAATCACGGCAAATAATGATTTATCTAATTGAGTTACGTTTCGGTTACATTCTTGATTTTCCATTTCCCCCCTAGGTTATGTGTTCAAGTCAGGTATTGCCAATATAATCTAATGCCAATACAAGATCAAGCAGGTATCGGTCTTGTCTATGCAGACAACAAGTCATGACCATTAGGACAATAATCAGGATTGTTGGTATTAGCAATAAAATGCAAGTAACAAGTCTGGTAATGTGTCGTGAACATGTCATATACTGAATATTAACCAAAATAGATACCAATGTAAAATTGCAATCAATACCGAACCACGACTAATGCCATGATGCATATGTATCTATCTATAATAACTATTATATGTCCATTACCATGTATGATGCAATCTAGATAACATATTGAACTGGTATTATAGTATGATAATATTGCGATGATCCGGCATGTGACTAGATAACCAATTATCGGTACAGATACATACAGATATTATAAAACTGTAACTTGGTACTACTTGTTGAATATCAAAATGTATGTACTATAGTCAAGCATATAAATATAAATAAAGTAGCATGTTACAAGTTTAGAACTTGCCTGATCGGATCTCACGTCGAGATACGGATGTCCCGTCCGACATAGAAATAACGTCGCGATAAAAAAATTACGTGCTCACTACTGGACCTAGCTGAGCAGTGACATGATGTGGTGACTGGGCTGGACGACGATGGTGATTGGGTCGTCCGAATCGTTGGCGACGCTTGCAACTCCGGCAAAACGGCCGGAATCAAGAAAAGAAAGAAAAGAAAGAAAGAAAAGAATAAGAAGAAGATAAGTTGCTAGGGTTTCTGGTAATTGGGGATGGTAGAGGGATGGTGGTGAGGTGATGAGGTCGACGATGAGGTGCTGCCATCGGCGAGATGGCTGTGAGCTTGGAGGTGATCGGGGAAGATGTATAGGGGGTCGTTGGTGGTGGTGTTGTGTGTTCTTGGTGTTGGGAAGGCAGGGAAGCGAAGAGGTGGTCGGTGGTGGCGAGTTTTTCGGCGAGGATATAGTTTCGGCGGCGAGGGTTGTCGGCGGGGGTGTGGGTTTCTTGGGTCGGGAAGGTGCAGGTGGTGCTCGGGAACAGGAGAAGAGGAGATGGAGGTGGAGGTGACGACGAGAGAGGGCGGTGATGGTGAGGACGAGGTCACGAGGGTGAACGATTCGTGCTCGTGGGGTCGTGAAAGAAGAAGGGGAGAGAGAGAGGTTTAATTAATAGGGTTTGTATTAATAATATATATATATATATATATATATATATATATATATATATATATATATATATATATATTAGAGAGAGAGAGAGAGACAGAGAGGAGACGAGAAAGAGAGGGGGATTAGAGAGAGAATTATTTAATATATATTATATATTATATATGTGTAGCAGATTATATATAGATTAGTTAGTAAAATAATATATATATATATATATATATATATATATATATATATATATATATATATATATATTAGGATTTTGCAGATAATACTAGATTGCTCCGAATATTATCCATAACCATTCAAAAATCTAGTATTTCAATAAGGAGAATATGCGTAAAAGTTTAAACCATAATGCGATATCCAGTCAATAAAAATGTATACCCCAAAGTACGGATCTTACATGATATACGTAGCGATAAAAAACGAGGCTGTTTTAGCAATTAGGGTATGAACTTGATATATGGGTGCAACCACATGATATTGGGTACGATGACATGTAAGGATAGATATTAAAATATATTATTTGGTTTTTATTTTGTACTATAAAAGATATGCGGATACTAAAATATATCAAATATGTTATAAAATCACGATTTGCAACTAGCAAATATTTAATGTAATCTTGAACCATAATGGGTTTCAATCATGTGGGTTAGGTCGGATAATAACCACAACTACTCTTTGCGTTATCCGCATCCAAAAGTAACAATAATAAAGAAATTTACCGCAATATTTGAAATAACCCAAATATATAGTATAAATGCACTAGGGTGTTACACTCGAGCTTAAGATGAGTATCAACGCCGAAGTCAAGAAACTAATCGACTCTGGCTTCATCTAAGAAGTTCAATATCCTGACTGGATCGCTAACATCACTCCAGTGATGAAGAAAAATGGGACGGTGTGCATACTTTCGAGATCTCAACAAGGCTTGCCCGAAGGATGACTTCTCAGTGCCCATTACCGAGCTTATGATCGATAACACGTCCACCCATGAGGTCTTCTCCTTTATGGATGGGTCTTTAGGATACAACCAAATAAAAATGCATCCAAAAGACTAAAAGCATACCGCCTTCCGGACTCAACTGGGCATATTCTATTATAAAGTGATGCCCTTCGGTCTGAAGAACGCTGGCGCTACGTACTAAAGGGCCATGACAAAAATTTTCGACGACCTCACCCATGAGATTGTCGAATGCTACATCGACAACCTTGAGGTAAAGAGTAAATCTCACAGGGAGCATTGGGAACATATAAAAATAGTGTTCCAACGTCTTCGAAAGTATAATCTGAAGATGAATCCTCTAAAATGTGCGTTTGGAGTTTCCTCAAGCAAATTCTTAGAATTCATCATACGTCACCGAGGTATCGAAATTGACCCCTCAAAAATCAAAGCGATTATGAAAATGCCCATGCCAAGGACCCTAAAAAAACTGCGGTCTCTCCAAGAAAAACTCGCATATATTCGGCGCTCCATAGCTAACCTCTCCAGAAAATATCGTCCCTATAGTCATTTGATGAAGAAGGGGGCCGCGTTCATCCGGGATCAAAAGTGCCAAAATGCACTAGATGAAATTAAACAATACCTGCAAAATCCGCCGGTATTGACTGCTCCGATTAAGGGAAAACCCCTTATCCTATATACAATAGCCCTTGAGGGTTTTCTAGGTGCATTGTGGGCACAAGAGAATGACCAGATAAAAAAGAGAGCTTTGTACTATTTGAGTCGGGTTTTCCTGGGGGAAGAAAACAATTATTCCCCAATCGAAAAGTATTGCCTGGCACTGATCTTAGCAATAACGAAGCTCAGACATTGCGTCTTGGCACATGAGGTCTATCTCATATCGAAGGTAGATCCTCTCAAATATCTAATGTCAAGGGCCATAGTAACAGGAAGGTTTGCCAAATAGGCCCTCCTCCAGATGGAGTTCTCAGTAACGTATCGTCCCCATAAAGCAGTGAAAAGTCAGGCCATTATCGACTTTCTTACGGAGTATCCGATACCAGCCGACTCCCCCTTGAATTGCGAGTTACCATATGAACATGCTTTCGACGCAATCGAAGAAGAGAAAGAAAAAATGATTCCCAATAGGAACTCTACTTCGATGGAGTATCTTCCGTGAATAGGCAAAAACAAAACACCCCCATAATCAAAGCTAGGGTGAACCTAATCTTCGTGACTCCACAAGGAGGGATATTGCGTCGCCCTCTCCTTAACAGAGCCAAGAACTAATAACGAAGCTGAATATGAAGCTTTGATAGCAAGTATCGAGATCGCTATCGACATGGGAATCAAACACCTCCTCATATTTGGAGGCTCCCAGCTGATCATTAGCCAAGTAAACGACGACTATCATACATGCAAGCCAGAGCTGATAAAGTATGAAAAAAGTGTGCAGCAACTACGGACACAAATCTCTTCCTACATCTTGGAGAGTATACCGTGTGCAGAAAACAACAAGGTGGATGCATTGGCCAAATTGGCTAAGGAATTGGCCGATGAAGACCTCAATGACGTGAGGATTATCATGTAGAGCCGTAGGATTCTCGTGCCAACGGATATATAATAGAGCCATCCGAAGATAAATAAGCGACCGAACAAGTAGCCCTTCAAATAGAAGATGAAGAAAACGTTAAGGACTGGAGGAAAGTGTTTATAGACTACTTTAAGTCCTAATGAACGCTCGAAAATGCGTCGTCTAGACATCAGCTCTTGAAACGGGCTTTGACTTTTGCCTTCGTAAATGAAACTCTATAACATATTGTTCGACTGCTTATAGATAAGATGCCCAGGGCCGGAGGAAGCAAAGAAATTCATCCAAGGAACTCACGACGAAATCTGTGGTTCTCATCAGGCTGGACCAAAGATGAAGCTGAAGATAAAAAGAATGGGTTATTATTGGCCCACAATGATTCATGACTGCCTCGAATATGCGAAGCGGTGTCACTCGTTCCAAATTCATGGGGACTTCATCCATCAATATCCAAATCCGCTACACCCAACAGTAGCTAGCTGGCCATTTGAAATATGGGGAATCAATATAATTGGCCCTATCGAACCAGCTTCATCCAAAGGACATCGGTTCATATTGGCAATGACCGATTACTTCTCTAAGTGGGCAGAAGCAGTACCACTAAGGGAGGTGAATACGGGGAATATCCTCCATTTCTTCAGAACCCATGTCATCTATTGGTTCGGAACTCCGTGACGGATAATTTCGGATAATGGGCCAGCTTATAGAAACCATAAAATAAGCCGCTTCGTACAGCAACATAAAATAGATTGGAGATACTCTTCAGTCTATAATCCTTAGGCCAACGGTCTAGCTGAAGCGTTCAACAAGAACCTGATAAAGATTATAAAGAAAACAATGTCCAAAAACAAAAAGGACTGGCACTAAAAGCTGCATGAAACTCTCTGAGCGTACCGAACAACGTTCAAGACGGCCACGAATACAACACCATATGCATTAGTGTTCGGCACGGAAGCATTGCTCCCGTTGGAAATAGAACTCCCCTCTCTATGAGTAGCAGTTGGATATAAGCTGACGGATGAAGAAAATGCTCATCTTAGACTTGAGAAGCTCAACGCCCTCGACGAAACCCGCCTTATAGCACAACAAAATCTGGAGGCTTATAAGGCAAGGATGACGTGATCATATGAAAAACTGACCAGACCGAGAACATTCCGCCAAGGCGAACTCATACTAGTCATCAAAAGACTAATGATCCCC
Organism: Agapanthus africanus; assembly: GCA_030015575.1. NCBI lineage: Eukaryota > Viridiplantae > Streptophyta > Magnoliopsida > Asparagales > Amaryllidaceae > Agapanthus > Agapanthus africanus. The sequence continues at coordinate 147,364,912 of CM057342.1, read as the reverse complement.
AATCGTGCAAAACGGGGAAGTTCGAGCCGAACTATGAAAGCCCATACATCATAGACAAAGTCTATCAAGGTGGAGCCTACCTACTCATGGATATGGATAACGAAAGACCCTTCCGGCCAATAAACGGCCGATTCCTCAAAAAATACTACCCTTGATGGGGACTTTGGTCAATGATAGATAACGACGCTTATGTCCGCTCGCTATCTTCCTGAGTCAGAATTTTAAGAGTAGTATCCAAAAGCTTCGTCGCCCCAAAATAGGAAGGCTGGACCGAGATGTCCCTAAACTAATAATAGACCGAAACGTCCTTAAACTAATACTCGCTTCAAAAATGGTGATAATATGACCAAAACGTCTGTAAACTAATAACGGACCTAGATGTCCCTAAACTAATGTCTGACCGAGATGTCCCTAAACTAATATCTGTCCCCAAAATCGGAATAATGGATCGAAAAGTCCTTAAACTAAAACTTCGCCTCAAAAATGGTGATAATGGATCGAAACATCTTTAACCTAACAATGGACCGAAACGTCTTTAAACTAACAATGGAACGAAACGTCCTTAAACTAATATTCGTCCTAAAAACGGGAATGTTGGACCGAGATGTCCCTAAACTGATAATGGACCGAAATGTCCCTAAACATTCGTATCCAAAATGGGAATGCTGGACCGAAAAGTCCTTAAACTAAAACATTGCCTCAAACATGACGATAATGGACCGAAACGTCTCTAAACTAGTGTGTCGCCTCAAACACGGCGCACCTCCCAAAAGACGGCGATGTCCTCCATTGAGATATATATTGCAATCGAAGTCTCAATGGCGAGGGTTGCAACTCAAGTCCTATCGGCTACATAGCTACTCCAACAATAAAGTTACCCCAACTCCCACAGGTAAACAGGAGGGCATCTGCAGCGAAACTACTTTCGGGAGTTTCATCGTTAAAAAAAGGTATGTACACAAGCGAAATGGGCATGGATGAAAACCCGAAAGAGCGCCGTGAGTAAAAACAGCAGGACTGCCGGTGAGCTTTGCAAAAACCCGAAAGGATGCAATTTCATAAGAAAAATTTATTATGTGCACTTGCAAGGCCCTCTCGAATTTGCAAGGGGAAAAAACTTGCTTGAGATCCTTACAACTCACAAAGAATCAACACACTAAAGAACCCCTACGATTCCTAAGGAGAAATCACACTTGCGAGATCCTCACGACTCGTAAGAAGAATTCTTCCTATGAGACCCTCACGGCTCGTAGGATTCAAAAGCATTAAGTTACAGGATCTAAACTTGTTCTTAAGCCGTCATATTTCCCTAATAGTGCCCTACAGAAGGTCCCATAATGACCCTTGTATAAAAGTCCACAGGCATAAATAAATATATCTCTCACCGAGTTCCACCTATGATAAGAAATATCCCCATATTGTGAACAACACTTGTGAGTCCTCTCGACTTATAAGGAGAAAATACTCTTATAAGATTGATTGTTCTGCTAAAAAGTGTGTTTGAAAAGTAACTGCAATCAAGACGGTGTCGCTAGTAGCTAGCTGTGATGAGTATGGGTTGTCTGCGGGGAAACATGAACTCTTTTCTTGCTTTAGATGAGTTGATAAAAAAAGGGTGATTGTTTGTCGTTACGGATATAGAATTTATAAAGAAAAGATTTGTAGGGTTTATAGGACTCAGTAGTAATGGATGAATAATTAAAAATGACTTTTTTTATCTTTTAATTTTTTAAAACTAGATCGATAGTGATGAATGTAGATTAGGATTTCTTGGAAGAAACTAGGGTTTCCCCACTATTAACCCTTGTCTTTGCATTGACCTCTATTCATGTCTAGCCCTTAACAAAACAAGTGTTAAATTAATCTCAAATCGTGGTCGTGACTATTAATAAATTGGTAGCGTGCCCGATTAGGAGGTTAACATTTATTTTGCTAAAGTTTATAAACTTTAAAATGTATAAAAAAAGTTAAAAGATTTTCTCATTCGTTGTTCTACCCTATCCTGCAAACCCTAGCAAGTTAGGAATTACTCGCTCATGGTTAAAGATTTAGAAGATAGGTTAAAGAATGAAATCATAATGAAGATGCAGAGATGTAAGTGCGGAAATTAAATGCAAAAAGAATTAAAAACAACTATTTTTATTAATCAACTATTGCATTTACAATTCTTCTTAGATAGTAGAATACAAGAACCCTAGTTTGCTCTAGATCTCTCTCTTGTTGGATGTAGATGAATAGATGATGATCACTCGAATACGTGGATCTTTTGGATCTCTTGATCTATTCGGTGACGATTTTGAATGTGCAGCTCTCGCTCGCTTATATAATCCTTAAAATCAGAAACCCTAGATTTCGTATGTGAATATATTCTGTTACGATCAAAACCAAAAAATTTCACATCCAATGGCCCTTATTGAGCTATGGAACCGCCGCATATAGCCATGTTTGGCGGCGGTTTCGCCGCATCTTGGTGGCATCAGGGTTTGGTATTTTTTTTGGCCTTCTGTGTTGATATTTGGAGATCCTCTTGATGTCTAGATTCTGAAAATAATTCTCCGAGTCTCTGCCATTGCTAGATCTCTCGATTTGCTTCTAAATTTTGGCAGATTCGGTTTCGATATCCCGATTTGACCCGGATCTCTTGCTTGGATTCCAGACCTGAGCTGATATCTGCACAATATCTCAAATCATAGTGTTAGTAGTATTTGGTGTTTTTGAGATATTATCCTAACAATTTATATGATATAATATGTTAAGAATATTGATTAGAAATATTTGATATGATATGCATATTTTAATTACTCAGATTTCATATAGATATTATATGCATATATTTTCCCTCATTATGTTAAATATAATATAGAAACATATGATAATAAACTTTTTACAAATAAACTCTCATATGTTCTATATTTACAATAAACACCTTTTAGTGCTTAATAATAGTAGGGAAAATGTTCATTCAAATGTACAATATTTTAAACTAATCAAATACCCCTAAACTTAACTTTGATCGTCCTAAGCAAACTAGTTATTAAAGAAAAAAAGAAAAACCTAGCACACTTTCGTAGCCAACACGATTACAATGAGCTCATGCAACAAGCCTTTAAACTTCTAGATGTCTCTAGTATGAGGAGTGTTGTCTCATGGGGGTTTTCAGCGGATTACACCCACAAAATCCCATAAAGAGAGAAGATGAAAGTTACATACAAAGATAAGAAACATATAAAAGATAGAACTTGAAAATAAGAGTTTCATATCTTAATAGTCATGAAAAAATATCGGAAATCACATCATCTCTCAATAAAATATCGCCTTTAGTCTTCTTCCCTACCCTTTCTTCCAAATATCGATCATATACCCCTACGTGTGTATAAAAGACATCCCTACACTTAGAGAATTCAATTCAAGCTATCATATTCTTGTCCATCTTCTTTAGTACTTTTGAGTCGGTGAATGTTTTATAGATGGAATTGCTCACACATTCTTCATACGACCGTTAATAATTCTTGAGGTACTAACCAACTGATTACTAAATGTGCTCACTCTTTTAGACGTAATTAGCAATATCTTAGTTTTGTAACACCTAAGGTTTAGCAGTGGCTCCCAAACCAGTTGGTCTAAGGCACTAGGTGATAAAGTACCCACGGTATATTTTTTCTATACTGCCTTAAGTAATTAAAAAACCGGTATTCATTTTTCTTTACCAATTTTTATTTCATTTATATACATATATATATATATATATATGTATATTTCTTCATACTAAAGCTTTTAGACAAGAGCATTTCAAGGTATTCTCTACTATCCCAAATTTCAAGATGTGTGCAGGTGTGTATCGTAGGGTATCAACGTTCAGATGTTTGGATTCAAGAATAGAGACTATTTTTCAGACTTATTTCTATCCGCGAATTAGTAATTTTCTTCATCTTACTAACCCTTGGGACAACAGCTCATGACTACTTATTACTAGCTTTGTTTTAAAACATCTAATTTTCGTGCTTTTCTTGAATCTCTTCCTATCTTTCATATATATTTTTCACATCCTAACTTTTATTATCAGAAAAAAATTGTGCTTTTATTTAGTATAATGCAAAATGATGTGTGAATAAGCACAAATCTTCTCCAAACCTATTTGCAGCAGTGTACTCACCGATATCATCTTTTAAGCTCAAAACCTATAGACTTGAAAGGAAAAGTTCTTAATGATTAGTAAAGGGGAAAAGAAGTCAATTAAAGTGAAATCCTTCTCTAAATTTATTTTTGGCTCACAATTGGGTAAAAATTTGTTTTTTCTTTCAAGGGCCAAAATATTTTTCTCCCCTCCCAAACTTGAGTGAAACAGTATTAAGGATTTAAAATTATAAGGGGGGTAAAGTTATTGGTCTATGCAAAACTTTACAAAGACCAAAAGTTAATACCAACCATTCGAATATTTTATGGATGTAACAGCATAGTTAGTAGAAAATCATAGACGTGAAGAAGTGGGGAGATAAGAGGCGTAATTGATCAGGTTTATGTCTCGATTGGTAAAGACGAAACCGTGATGGTGAACGAAAACGAGAATGTGAATGATTAAGAATGGGTGGAATAGTCACATTCCCATATGGGATAAGAAGAAGAGGTGGTTGCTCAACTTCTTCGGCCTCAAATGGAGGCGTACGAATTTCCAATGGAGGTTGATTTATCACAACATCCAAGTCTTTAAGAAACACGAGTTCTTAGGCGAAAATATTTTCAAAACTTTCATCGATGATGATCCCATCAGAAAGAAAAGAATCAGTGGAATAAGCAGATTTTCTAGGAAGACTGAAAGTTTCAAGGTCAATCTTTTTCGCGTCAGAATTCAACACACTTGATTTGTCATAAATTATGGAGGTAGGAGTCTCGAAAAGTTCATCAACCTTATTTTCAAAAGAGTTTAAATCAAGCGGTCTTCCAAAAACCATAGAACTCGAAATATCAGAGTGTGATTTATCAAAACTCAGTGGAGTTGAAAGAAGATTAGAAGAACCAAAGAAAGTGGGTGATGAAATGGGTAAACAAAATTGTGTGTCGATCATTGTTGAACCAGATGTGGGAGATGAAGGCTAAATATCGTTCTGCTTATTGGATAGGTTGGTGATAAGAATAGGATCGGTTAATTGTACATGAAGATGTTCGTATTCAATAGAAGGGATATGATGGGTCGGAGAATCCAACTCATTTAACATAACGGGTTCATCTTCAACGATATTCTAATCTCCGCTCTCACTAACACTTTTGGTCAAATCAAACGAATAGGTATTTAAGAATTCATCAATTGTACTATCCTCATTTAATAAATCACTTGGTTCACTTGATAGAGTTGGAAGGTTTGAAATATCAAGTATGGTCGAATAAGAATTGGTTTGATTTGAAATGGTGTCAAGCTCTCTTTCACACTCACTATTGGAAAAGTCAAACATGCTATTCTCAGACACCTCATCATATAGATTATGAAGTGGTTGAACATTGAATATATTTGGTTGGAGTGCACAATGGAAGGTGTCGAGATCAAAAGAATTGGTTTTGGTTTGACTTTGATAGATCTCTTGTTATTTTCACTACTCAATTCCAATTCTACTTCAAGACTAGACATGGGTCATGAAGAAGTTCCAATGAAGGATTCTCTTTGAACCGTAGATCTTCTTAATTGATTTTTAGAAGCACTATCTAGATAAGGTGAAGAAGTTGAGTATGGTTGGAACGTGTCTAATTGTTGGCTATGGGCGAGTTCAATGTGTTCCACAATTGATATGCGTTTATGATTTGCCACATTAGCCTGAAGAGAAATGTTAAGAAGAGATACCTTTACTTGTTGTCTACGGGCGAGTTCAATCTGTTCCGCAATCGACATGCATTTATGACTTTTCCCATTAGCCTCAAGATAAGTGTCAACATGAGAGCGTGTGAAAGTTTGAAACTGTGGATAAGAATTAGAAGGTTGTACCCAAGTTTCATAAACAGAATTTGGATCACCACTGTGATATGAAGAATATTGAGATTGGTTGGTTGGTTGGCGACCGGCAATTGCTATTTTTCAGCAATGGTCATGGGTGTAAAAGATGTCATATTCGTCTCAAAACGAGTGCCAATATTTTCATATGGAAATAATGGTGTTTGTTGTCCTAATGGTTTTGGATTAGTGAAAGGATTGAAACTTTGACTTTCAGCTTTCGCAATATGCTCACCGATGGATATGCGTTTAGAAATTCTCTCACCCGTCTTAAACGGATTATCAATATAAGAAAATTTTGAATTTTGATGCAGTTGATAGGACATTGAGTGGGGTATCCAACTGTTCTTTTCTGCTTGCTCTATCCTATCTCTTAAAAACATGGTAGAGTCAAAATTTGTACCAAAGAAATTATGAAAACAAGAATTATCTGGCTCTGGATAGCAATGCTCGGCAAGAGTTCGTCTGTTTGGGTTACCCATTATAAGAAAGTGAAAAGAAAAGGGAGTGAAATGATAATAATTTAAGCTCTTTTTGGATTTTGGAAATAGTTTTTCTTTGAAAGAGGGACTCGACAAACGTGCACAAACAATACCTAGAACTAACGTTACCTAGGTCAATTTACTAGACCGCTCCTAGACTTCCAAAGGACAAATCGCAGGATCAATCCTTTACTACCTGCTTATCAATCTTATGGCCAGGTAAGTGCCAGTTAAGTGAGAGGTATCCACTATACGGATCACCGAAATAGCAGGCCAAATTAAGTAACCACTTTTCTTAATCATATTTGCTTTAGACACCACAAGAAAAATGCGGATAAGCAATAGATTACCCACGCCCTTTCTCTGTCCTAATTGAGCACGACAGTCCTTAGGGGCTATGTCTAGATATTTTTTTATTAATGTAGGGTTATGCGTATACTCATTTGTGATTTATGGGGTCTAGGAAGGGTGATGAAATCCCCACCTAATCTGAATTTGGGTTTATTGCCCTTCAATGTCCGTTTTAGATATTCAAAATAAACCAAAATCTAAAACACGTAAAAAGATTTTTAGCGGCGATGTTTGCAAAGAATCCTGTAGGCAGAAACAATTTATTGAAGCTTTAGAAGAGAGAGAAAGACAGTAGAAAATTACTACAGAAGTTTGGGGGCCCAATTCCACCAATCTGCTGCGGTTCCGCCGCCAAACCAACAAAAATGCCGCGGTTCCGTTGCCTCCTTAGAGGGTCGTTTGCTAATTATTCTTCAGGGCCCTCCTATTCTCCTCTGGGCCAAGTTGAAATTCTCTGACTCTCTGTTGACTTGCTCCAGTTACTCCAGATTCCCTTACAAAACTCGTACAATAATCATTAAAAGCGCAAAATGCGGTTTTATTTATTTTATTTTATGGTTGCCGGATTTTATAAGAAATCAATCCGAATAACAAGAAAAAAAATTACGACCGTTTCCCCGGCAACGACACCATTTGATTGTTCTGCTAAAAAGTGTGTTCGAAAAGTATCCGCAATCAAGACAGTGTCGCTAGTAGCTAGCCCCGATGAGTACGGATCGTCCGCAGGGAACGTGAACTCTTTTCTTGTTTTAGACGAGTTGATAAAAGAAGGGTAATTGTTTGTCGTTACGGATATAGAATTTCTAAAGAAAAGGCTTGTAGGGTTCATAGAACTTAGTAGTAATGGATGAATAATTAAAAATGACTTGTTTTATCTTTTAATAGTTTAAAACTTAATCGATAGTGATGAATGTAGATTAGGGTTTCCCCACTATTAACTCTTGTCCTTACATTGACCTCTATTCATGTCTTGACCTTAAAAAAATAAGTGTTAAACCAATCTCAAATCGTGGTTGTGACTATCAATAAATTGGTAGCGCACCCGATAAGGAGGTTAACATATATTTTGCTAAAGTTTATAAACTTTAAAATGTATAAAAAGAAGTTAAAAGATTTTCTCATCCATTGTTCTACCCTATCCTACGAACCTTAGCAAACTAGGAATTAATCGCTCATGGTTAGAGATTTAGAAGAATGGTTGAAGAATGAAATCATAATGAAGATAGAGAAATATAAGTGCAGAAAGTAAGTATGGAAATTAAATGCAAAAAGAATTAAAAACAACTACCTTTATTAATCAACTATTGGATTTACAATTCTCCTTAGAAAGTAGAATACTAGAACTCTAGTTTGCTCTAGATCTCTCTTTTGTTAGAGGTAGATGAATAGATGATGATCACTCAGATACGTGGATCTCTTGGATATCTTAATCTCTTCGGTGATGATTTTGAATGTGCAGCTTTCGGTCTCTTATATAGTCCCTAAAACCAGAAACCCTAGATTTCATATGTGAATATATTCTGTCATGATCCAAACTAAAAAATTTCACATCCAGTGGCTCTTATTGAGCCGCGGAACCGCCGCATATAGCCATGTTTGGCGGCGGTTCCACCGCATCTTGGTGTAATCAGGGTATTTTTTCTAGTCTTCTATGTTGTTGTTTGGAGATCCTCTTGATGTCTAGATTCTGAAAATAATGCTCCGAGTCTCTGCCGTTGCTAGATATCTCGATTTGCTTCTAAATTTTGGCAGATTTAATTTCGATATCCCGATTTGACTCGGATTTCTTGATTGGATTCCATACCTGAGCTGATATCTGCACAATATCTCAAATCATAGTGTTAATAGCATTTGGTATTTTTGAGATATTATCCTAACCATTTATATGATATAATATGTTAAGAATATTGATTAGAAATATTTGATATGATATGCATATTTTAATTACTAAGATTTCATATAGATATTATATGCATATATTTTCCCTCATTATGTTAAATATAATGTAGAAATATATGATAATAAACTTTTTACAAATAAACCCTCATATGTTCTATATTTACAATAAACACCTTTTAGTACTTAATAATAGTAGGAAAAATGTTCATTCAAATGTGCAATATTTTATACTAATCAAATATCCTTACGACTTATAAGAAAGAATGCACTTAGGAGTCCTCACGATTCTTAAGGAGAAGATACACCTATGAGATTCTCACGAATCGTAGTGAGAAATACCTTTATGAAACCATTACGGTTCATAAAGTCAAAAAGGCTTAGTCGACAGGATTCTAACCCTGTTTGCTAAGCCACCTTTGTTCAAATCGATAAAAGTAAACGACGATTCACTCTTGGCAATATTCCAGTGGTAGCGATGCTGATACCTAAATAGGTATAAAATTTCAAGTCCTCTCATGGCAAATGATGATTCGTTCCTGGCAATATTCTAGTTGCAGCGATGCTGATGCCACAATGGTTATCAGGACCAAGTCCCCAATTCACGATAAAAATCCACGAGCAAGAAATATGCATATGAAAAAGCCGAAATGTTTAGGCAACTCGCAATAAAAAGCAGCGAATAATGTATATATATATATATATATATATATATATATATATATATATAGCCAAAATGATTGGGCAATCGTGACTTTTGCAACATAAAAGCTGAAAAGATAAAGCATCGCGGAGAAAAAATGAAAACAAAACTTTTTTGCCCAGCAAGTATGTCTATATTGACTCTTGTATATAATCCATGGGCACAAATAAAGAAAATGGACAATATTCTCCCACTACGCTTCGTTAAAAGGAGAACCAAGACTTGACGATTCATATACAACTTAGAGACTATCCAGACATTCCTTCTCATGCTAGCAGGATGCACGCAACGTCTACAAAAGACTCAAAGGTCAAAGCAAAAATAGAACCATGGCAAAATTCTAGTTCCAAGTCTTGACGGTACATATACAACCTAGTGACCATCCTTATGCCTCCTCATTCCAGAAGGGGCAAACACAACAATCAAATAAAAATGAAGTGACGGCAAAATCCTAGCTTTAGGTTTTAATGGCAAAATCTACAGCTTAGAGATCAGCTCGATGTGCTTCTCATTCCAGCAGAATGCAGATGCAACGTCACTATAGACCCAAGGGTCAAAGAAAAAATGGAGTAACAGCAAAATCCTAGCTCCAAGTCTCGACAGTACATATACACCCTAGGGACTATCTCGGCGTTCCCCCTCATTTCAGCAGGATGTGGACGCAATTGTCAAATGGAATTGGAGCAAATGCATATCCTTAGCTCCAGATCTCGATTGCAATACATACATCATAAAGATCATAAAGATGTTTCCTAACATCAACAAAGAATCGTCGTGGCATCGTCAAAACAAAAGAAAAATGAAGTGACGGTATATTCCCAGCTTCGGGTCTTGACGATAACTCATATAAAGCCTAAAAGACCATTAGAGATCATCCCACCCCAGAAGGGTGCAGTTATGACTCATCGGGGCTCCAAATTGAGCCTAACCTCAAGTAAAAAGTGTCATGGCAAATTCCTAATGCTTGCTCATCCGACGGTAATATGACCTAAAGAGATTACTCGAAGATATCTTGTCCAACCCTCGAAGGGATCAGAGATACGACAACTGTGGGGCTATTCGAACAGCGACTTGAAGACTGCATATCGAGGAATATATCAGCCAACGCGACAGTACCACAGACTAAAACCTTAGTACCACAAACCTAACGGACCCCTGTCGTAAAGAATGTGGGTTATCTATATACAACGTTAGGAAAAATTTTCCTGTAAACTCAAGGGAGGTAAACTAAAAAAACTCCGAAATGAGTATATAAACTAGAGACTCCGAAATGAGTGAATAAACTACAAACTCCAAAATGAGTACATAAACTAGAGACTCCGAAATGAGTGAATAAACTACAAACTCCGAAATGAGTACATAAACTGGAGACTCCGAAATGAGTGAATAAACTACAAACTCCGAAATGAGTACATAAACTACTTCACACCAGATCAAGATATCAAACACAGAAGAGAGCATGCAAAAGAAAAGAATATATATAATTTATTCATGAATCTATATGTTGAAAGATACAATTTTTATATATAAAAAAGAGATACAATTTTAGCATTTAAGAGGGTGGGGCTTTCAATAAAGTGGCAATCTGTTCACTCTCTTGCCGTAGCTCCCTCTCACGCTCCATTATTGCGGCCATCATTGCTTCGACTTAAGCCCCTTGTTGCAAGCATGAAGAAGGGTTCTCAGAAATTTCCTACTTAGCAACTTCGCAGTCTTGCATTCCTCGATCAGTAGAGTCAAGGTGCTGCCTCAGCACCACTCCTTCAGAGATGCATTGTTAAAGATTTTCAAAGATAACTTAGAGTTGCGCAGCATTCGCTTCGACCTAGGCACACAATTGGGTTGATTCGCTGAAAGCCGTCTCATGCTCCTTCTACTTTAGGACTAGCTTCTGCTCACGACACTTTGCTCGATCCATGCGACCAATTGAGCCTTCGAAAATAATGCCTCAGGCGCAAGACGTTTGTGCTCGATTCCTTGGAGGCAAGCCTCATTTTGCTTACTGTAGTTAACCTAGATGCCGACGAAATCTTCATTGTGTAAAGTTACAAAAGTCGCCAGCATAGGGTTCACTTCATCCGCAAAGTCCGCATCAGAAGTGAGAGATTCAACATTAAGGTCTTCAATAAATTCACTTAGCATTCGCCTGATATTTGCCGCATCTCTAGAAGACTGGCATTTAGCGAAGGGATCCATATGCATAAAAATAAGAGACTCGAAAGGAGTCAAAGCCAGTGTAGCTGCTACGGAAAAAGATATGCACAAAAAAGGTCAGATTTCAGCCGAAAGTAAAAAAATGAGGAAAGAGATCTATTCCCGCCAAAATATTCGACCAAGAGCTATTTGTTCATGTTTACACCAGTTTATGTTTTGTTTACAAGATATGTATGAAATCGGGCTCATTCATATACGCACATACACGCATCAGAGGAAGAACAGGTGTCAGAAAGGGAGCATTTCGTGGTCAACGATAAAAAGAAAGCATTTAATTGAAAATTTTATTCTACAAGAAATAGATCACCATACATGGGATCGAAAGTACATGGATTCACAAAAATATCGATAAACTTCTCTAACTCGCTCTATGCCTTCTCCACCATGGCAAAACAACAATCTTCACGAAGAGTCGCTCCTCATCGGTCAACACCGTGCCCATCAGTGAAGACAGACAAGGTAGCCCACTGAGCCCGTATCTGGCTTAGCAGCTGAACAGAACGATCCCTTAGAGCTGTGGTAATCAAAAGTGCCTCATGAAAGCACTTGATCTTGTCCTCCGCTGCGTCGAGTATCGCTGGAGTCATCTCTGCTGGATGAGGGGGAATATCATCAAGCACGGACAAGAAGACCATCCAGAGCCAAAAGGAGCTGATGGGGAGAGGAGATCCTCTACGAGTCAAGAGTCCGTGCAACACCGTATCGCATTGGTCATCTGTAAGAGCAGGTTTCACCAAGCAGGCAGCAAAACGAGAACAATTTCCTCAATAGGCACCTCCCATGGCTGCCGGCGAGTATGTAGACGATTACAGGCCATAACTCTTCTCTGTTAAAATAATTTTCTAAAAGTGAAAGAGAAGAGACGCATTGCTTCAGATTATGAAGAGAGCCATTTAAGTCTAAGCACAAGAAATGTTGTGCATGATGGAACTATTTCCAAGCATTGGAAAAGAAAAGTTTAACTCAGGAAAAGCAAAGAAAGAAAGCGAAAAGACACCATCAGTAAAGAGGCAGCGCCTCACATGCCTCGCATGAGCACGCCAGCGCCCAGAGTTAAAAACTCCAAGGCAGCGCCTCACATGCCTCGCACGAGGGCGCCAGCACCAGAACTAAAATCTCTCTGTTAAACAGGGCCATTGGATTAAACATCCAACGGAGATGATAAATTATCAAAATACAGAATTAAATTTTGTTGATGAAATATTCCTCAAATCTTTCTAAACAAGAAAGATTACTCTTTGTAAAAAAGAGTGCCGTTGGATTAAAAAAATCCAATGGTGATTAAAAATCACCCATATATAAAGAAAGATTTTGTATGGGGAAATATTTCTCTAATCTTGTTAAAAATAAGAAAGATATCTTCTGTAAAACGGAAGTCCTCGGATCAAAGATCCAACGGTGGATAAAATGCCCAAATCAATTAAAGATCTCTCAAGGAGAGATTTCTTTAACTAAATCAACAAACTTTCCTCCACTATATAAATGATACAAGACATCAAGTCTTGTACAAAGAAAACCCCCCATAAGTTTTAGAGTAAGCAAGAAAAAATTTTTAAGAGGGAAGAAAGAAGAATACCTCTCTTGGAGGTAAATAAAAATAATAATAGAGATCAGAGCATCTCATTTGTATAGCCAAGGGTTTAACCCTTATTAAAGAACTTAGTTCTTTCCCTGGATATGAGATCCATGAGACAAGTCTCCCATAAATGAGAATTTAATTCTCATGGAGATGAACTTGCTCTTGGGGATCAAAGATCCAGAAAAGAACAGAGAATTGAACTCAATGCCAAGCGCCTCACGTGCCCCTTATATGGGCGCTGCTCAATAAAGAGTGCTTAGCACTCAATGGTGGGCGTTCAGTGCCAAGCGCCTCACATGGACGTTGCTCAATAAAGAGTGCTTAGCAATCAACGGTGGGCGCTCAGCGCCAAGGCCTCAAGCGCCTCATATGGGCGCTGGTCAATAAAGAATGCTTAGCACTTAATGGTGGGCGCTCAGCACCAAGCACCTCACGAGCTCATCATGTAGGCGCTGCTCAATAAGGAGAGCTTAACACTCAGTAAGTGGCGCTCAGCGCCAAGTGCCTCACGTGCTCCGTATGTGGGCGCCATAAAGAGTGTTTAACCCTCCATAAAAAACAAAAAAAGGAAAATAAAAGTAAAGGGTGAGCGTCAGAACCCATATCAATGTCCAGCATTGCTTGCACAGAAAAAGGACTGAGCCCAACCAAGTGTTTAATACTTTATTCAAAGACTGAGTGGGCTGAGCCCGAGTTGACTAAAAATCCCTAATTCAAATCAGCCAGGCTCATGTGCTCATCATTTTCCAAATTGGTCTTAGTCCTAAACACGACTACTGATCTTCAAATGGACATTGGTTCAAGGGTACATCTCCTTACACCTCTGATACACGTCGTTGTAATTTTTTTGCATCTTCAGAGAGGTGGTGGGTCCCGATAACCAAGAACTCTTTAGTGCATTCCAAAATTGATGGGCATATCCCAATGGACCGAAACGTCCTTAAACTAGCTATGGACCAAAACGTCCTTAAACTACAACGGACCACAACGTCCTTAAACTAGCTATGGACCGAAATATTCTTAAACTAACAACGGACCGAAACATTCTTAAACTAAAACAATATAGCCTAAATGCCCTTTTATTGGATCTGAGTGATCCCAGAATCCTGTTGAGTAAATCTTATTCTAAAATTGGACTAACGTATTCTCAACAAACATTTAAGTTGATCTTAATCTCAAACGAGATTAACGATCCTTAAATCAACCCAAACCCAAATCTAAGAATATATGGATTTGGACTAATTCACGCCCTATGGGCGACAACATAAATTAGTCTCCGAAATGCAATCCATGGGCAACCAAAAATAAAACAAACACATACGACACGAAGTGACCTTCTGGAGCAGGAGAAACTGGTTATCGCGATGTGGTAACGTAATTAATTGCAGAGGCTTACGCCTGCAGGGAAAAGCGTCCCCACAATAAAAAAAAAACCCTCGCAAACGAGGGGGAATCTAACGAAGTCTCCTACAACGGCCGCATCTGTCCAAACCTCCGATACACGGTGCCATAAATCAAATTGGAATCTTCGGATAGGTGGACGGATAAACCCAAATAGCATTTGCCCCCCAAAATTCATGCCATACGTCCTAACATCCCGGTCGCTTCTTTTGGCGGTAAACAGATTATGGCACGCCCAGTGGGACCTCTTCCTCTTTCCACTCCATACTTCGTGTGTTGTGTTTTGCGAACGAATCGCGGTTTAATATGGTTGCCGCTGGATTCGAGGTACTAAGATTTGGTTTATTTCTCCTGTGCAGAAGATAACATCGATGGCTTCCTGCTGCACCAACTGCAACATCAGCTCTCGCTCCGCCCCGACTGGAGGAGTGACTTACGGTCCCCAAGCGGCCTCCATCTTTGCAATGCCAGTAGAACAGGTGACTTAGGCCACCACTGGACTGTTCTTTGGGACCATGATCCCGCCGTCAAGCTTCAGTGCCCCAGTGCCATCACAAGAAGCTCCAAAGAAGTTGGTCTTTGATCGACTTGCAACCACCACGGCCCCTCTCAACGGGTCGTCCAAGTCTGCCACCTCGGTTTTTGACAGACTGAGGCAAAGCTCCAGTGGGCCTACAAAGAGGCTCGTGATACCTGAAGGGGTTATCCCGAAGCGGATAGATATTCCAGTTCCGGCAGATAAAGTTGTCGAAGGGGCTTCTCCTACTAAAGGATCAGTCTTCACAAGACCGGCCGTTCTAACTCCTTCTTCCGGCGAAGTCGCCAAGATTGCTTCCCCTATCAAAAGATCGGCCTTTGCAAGATTGACCGTCCCTCTCAACGGACGTCATTTTTCATCAGTTTGACACCAGCGGCGGCTTCTCATCAAAGCGAGGGGTGGGGATGGGGCATGACGAAGCCGCTCCCACGACAGAGTTGGTTCCGTCTGCACGACATGCTCGATATCGCCACTGGCACCGAGTAAGGAAGGCTGGGGGCAGTTCCCCCTCTGGACTTACCCTACTAGCTCCAATGGTGGAAATTGACGCTGCTGTTCTAACCGGGAATAGCTTCGAGCTGCTCAGGAGGGTACACAAGAACTCTCCGACCGCGGTGCTGAAGAAATCTCCCGCACATGTTGAAAACATGGTACAGGCGAAGCTGGAGCAGCCCCCTCAACGGCTGTCATCCCGAATCCACAGAGTCTGGTGGAAAGTCCAGGATTCTGTGATCAATAAGAACTACTCTCGTCGACCGAAGAAAATGAAGGTTCGACAAGAGGGCAATCATCCCTTTAGCATGCAGCGAGGGACTTCTCAGGCGCCTATTATAGTAGCTCTTTCGACCTCGACTTCTCACAAAAAGAGAAGGCCAGAAAATCTACCACCACCGGCGACAAATCCTAAGGGTGATAGATCTAAATGCCCCAAGTCTGGTGGCATGATTGTGCACACGATATACATGGCTTCCTGGAAAGAGGAAATCCATGCTTCTGTAGGTCATCGACCACTCACTCGGTCGTTGACAAAAGCTCAGGACCAGCAACTAAAGCTCCAAGAGATGCTGACAAAGATGGCCGCACTCACTGGCAGAAAGAAAGCCTGGAAGCAACGTCTGAGCAGCGCCACGAACAAGAGTCAGACACCGAGTTCCTACGAGGGGTGCTGGAAAGAAAGCATAAAGAGGCCGCGGAACAGGACGCTAATATAAAATAGATGGCACTTCTGTTCCAAGACATAATTGGAATGATGATCCAGCCGGATCCTCCAGCCGAAGACCCTCCGATAATTATCGAAGACGACAGAAGGGAAATGCCAAATCCTCCACCGGCTTTCTCAGCACCTAAGGAAGAAAAGATCTCCAAGGCTGCCCTTGACGATTACATAGTTCAACAAATACGAGCTCATCAGGCAAACGAAGTGGCTGTCCAAGTCGTTAGAACTGGGCGACCTTATCCAGGATGGTTTGATCAAATCAAGTACCCGCCAGGATATACGATCCCTAAATTCCACGTGTATAAAGGGACATGCAATCCCCATCAGAACGTCGCTTGGTTTAGAGCTTTATGCGGCAATACTGGAGGCGACGAAAAACTACTGCTTCTCTAGTTTGTCGGTAGCTTGGCGGAGATAGCATTTGAATGGTACTCGGAGCTTCCGAATGACTCCATCAAAACATTTACAGAAATGGAGCTACTGTTTACGCAGCGTTTCGCAAGTGCAAGTGTGTGCACTCCGATCACCGCATTAATCAATACCAGGGTGAAGCCGGGAAAAACAAGGTTCAATACGCAATTTGATGGCGGAGCCTATGGTCAAAATGCGAACAACGTATAGAAGAAGCTCCTGCCGTGGCATGTTCGTGGGGACCTTTGATCCTCAGGCAACTATATCCCAATTTATGATGTTTCTCAAGCTGACCACCTTCCGGGCCTTCATTGACAAGCTGAGCCAAATAGACCAGATGGGCCATAGGCCGTCCTCTTCAAAAACGGATCTCTGAAATGAAAAGGGGAAAGGGAAAGCGACCTTCGTTGCCAACACTCAACAACAACCGAGTGACCCGAAACCAGTTGCTCGCCAAACAACAAACTACGATCCCTCGAAGAGAAGTTGAGACATCCTTACCGATTTCCCCGGGATAAAATGAGGAGACTGTTTGAACTGGCAGTGCGCAACAGGCTCATCACTCTGCCGGATCCAAGAAGCCCGCTGCAGCCGGATGACGTCAACAATCCTAACTACTGCCCCCACCATAGAGTAATGGCCACCCAATTAAAGATTGCTATATCTTCAAAAACTGGGTTGAGGACCAGTATCAACTAAGCAAGTTTGCGATGTTCGAAAACTGGAAGGTAAACCCTCCACAGTAGCACGCTCCTAAAAAGGTAGACACGCCGAGGGCATCATGCTCATTTATAGAAGAAGCTCCGTAGGAAGTTGTCCTGTCGGCTAAAACTAAAAGAATGCTGAAGGATCTTCAAGTATGCCCGGCGATCAGATGGAAAAGCCCGCTGGAGCCCAAGATCATTGACGGGATGCTGAAACTGTGCCCAACACCGAAAGTTGGTATCGATGGACAAGGAACCCAGGTCAGTCCTTCAAAGTCTTCGAAGGGAAAGAAGAAGACCAAGAAGCCTGCGTAGCCTGACGATGAGCGCACAGACCTGCAGAAGTACATTGACGCGCTGGAAGAGTACAACCAGAAGGTGCAGACCCCAGTCACACTTGAAGAGTTCCTCAAGCATATTCTTGAGAATGGAGACGGTGACAATGACGAGGGAGACAGCTCATTAGAAGAACCCGAGGATTATGTAGCGAGTTGCCACATAGTCTCTCACCTGTCGTTAAAAGACAAAGAAGCTCCCTCGGCGTCGGAAAACAATGCAGAGGAACTGGGGGCAGGACCGGCACCAAAATCCCTGGAACCTTCAGACGAACCGATCGATAAACTGCTGAACGAAGCCCTTCAAAAGAGCAAAGCTGACCGGGAGTGTGAAATGGCTATATACAAAAAGGCCAAGCGTCGGCGTCAGGATGAAGAAGTTGCGGTGAGGAAGAGTCACAAAGTACTCAAACTAGATTGAAGCACACCCACGGCAGACAAATGCAAATTTAAGACGGGGAAATGGTTCGCCAATGCTCTGTCAAAGGGAATGAAGCTGCCACCTTTCGAAGGAAATACTCCCTGGAGTACATGCCTTGACAAAGCGGATATACATCCAAAATACTGCTTATACCATCGGAGGGTCATACACCTTACCGAAGAGTGCAATGCCTTCAAGAAGTGGTGGCAGGGATACGTGGCCCACCGACAACACTTCAGGCGAATGAAGCGCAAAGCCCGTCGGGAAAAGAGAAGCACGACAGATGAGCGTAAAAGAACAACCGGTAACTGTCATATGGTTGATGCCATTTCGACAAAAGGGAAATCTCAAGTTCTTACCTTTGGGAGCTATTCTGACGAAGAAATAGCTCTCGGCCCTCTCTTCAAGGAATCCACTTCTGGAAAAGACGAAAAGGTGAAGAAATGCGAGAACCTTCAGCTGCGTAACTATACGTTGCTTAAAAAGAATCTCGGACCCTTAAACAAAGGATCAGGTAAGAAAGAAAAGGGGAAGGAAAATTTCCTGAGGAGATTGCCCTCGATGATAGAGTCGTCGAAGAGTTCATAGCCAAGGACCCACCTAAGAAAAACAAGGTAAATTACAATGCCCTGGCACACCTGAGGAAGATACCCTCACAACTAAGCATACTGGATGCTCTCCTCCTGCCCAAAGAGGCACGAGATTCTCTAATTAAGGCACTGCAAGAACCCGATCAGTTTCAAGCCTTCCTTGCAGAAGAAAAGATGAAAGACGAGCTGGCAGAGGTTCATACAGCTGACATCACATTCGGCGATGGAGATCTCCTCCTCGGAATGTGCGAGAACATCCTTTATATGTCACTGGGTACTGCCACGACATCAAGATAGGGAAGATCCGGGTCGATAACGGGTCTTCCGTCAACCTTCTCACCGTGAAGGTACTAAAGGAGATTTGCATGAATGTTCAACACCTGGCCCGTGACAAAATTACTATCTTTGGGTTCGACTCGCAGTCATCATGGACGCTTGGATCCGTAATACTGATATTATGATTTGGGATGCTCGTCACTGACATCAGGTTTCATGTCATCGATGCCAAGACTTGGTATAACGCTCTGCTCGGTCGGCCTTGGTTACACAAGTACAACATCATCCCTTCTACACAACATCAGTGTATAAATTACTTCAAAGACGGCCTCGAGTACACGATTAAAGGGGAGCTAAACCCATTCTCCGTAAATGAAGTCCGCAAATATGAAGAAGCTAAGTACTTCTTACCAGACTTTGAAGACACGGAAAGATGTCGTAAATCGGGGAATAAACAAAAATCTGTCACCACCATCCCTATCTTTGGGAGCGATACCAAGAAGGACGAAGAGATAGTCTTCTCGGGGCAACCTTAAGGTAACAGGCCAGGTCCATTGTTCCCGCCAAAATTTTCGGCCAAGAGCTACTTGTTCCTTATAAAAAAGGGGGAGAGTCCTCAAAATTTGGCCTTAATTGAGAGCAAATCTCTATTCAAAATTTAAAATTTGAACTGAGGCAGCGCCTCACGTGCAAAGCACGAGAGCGCTGAGCGTTAAAAGCGCAAGCGTTAAAGAGTCAAAGACTCCAAGGCAGCGCATCACGTGCAAAGCACGAGAGCGTTGAGCGCCAAGAGCGCCAGTGCTAAAGAGTTAAAGACACCGAGGCAGCGCATCACGTGCAAAGCACGAGAGTGCTGAGCGCCAAGATCATGTGCAAAGCATGAGAGCGTTGGCACCAGAACTAAATGTTCTCCACCGAAGATGATAAATCATCAAAATTCAGATTTAAATTCTGATTGAGTAAATACTCTTCAAATCTTTCTAAACAAGAAAGATTGTACTCTGTAAATCAGAGCACCGTTGGATCAAACATCTAATGGTGATTAAAAATCACCAAGCTACAGAATAAGCTCCGTAGGGGGAAAACATCTTCCCAATCTTTCTAAACAAGAAAGATTGTGCTCTGTAAATCAGAGCACTGTTGGATCAAAGATCCAATGGTGATTAAAAATCACCAAGATACAGAATAAGTTCTGTATGGGAAAATATTTTCCCAATCTTGTTAAAAACAAGAAGATTGCCTTCTGTAAAACAGAAGCCCTTGGATTAAGGATCCAACGGTGGGAAACATCCCCAAATCAATCAGAAGAAAAATTTCCTAAACTGATTCAACAAATCAGCCTCTCCTATATAAAGGACCCAAGACAAGTCGAAAAGAAGGAGGAACCCCCATAAACTTCAAAAAGAAAAAGGGAAGAGCAACCTCTAAAAAGAAGAATTTCTTTAAGGTAAATAAAACAGAGAGATCAAAACATCTCATAAAAAAAAGAAGAACTTAGTTCTTTTTCTAAATCATAAATCTACAAAGACAGAAGTCTTTCATAAGAGTAGAAGAGATTGGAGTATCTCATCATAAAAAAGGTGGGAGAAGAACTTAATTCTCTTTAGATCACAGATCTATAAGACAAAGATAAAGTCTTTCACAAAAACATAAGAGATCATAACATCTCCTATTAAAATAAGAACTTAGTTCTTAGATTCACGAGACAAAGTCTCTTATAAACGAGAATTTAATTCTTAGAGCACAAAATTAATCAAGAGCGCTTTGCATTCATTGGCTAACGCTCAGCACCAAGCGCGCCACGTACTCCTTACGTGGGCGCTAATTAATAAAGAACGCTCTGCACTCCAAGTCTGGCTCTCAGCGCTAAGCGCGCCATGTGCTCCTCACGTGTGCGCTATTTCATAAGAAGCGCCTTAGTGCTCCAAGTCTGGCGCTCAGCACCAAACGCGCAACGTGCTCCTCACGTGTGCGCTATTTCATAAGAAACACCTTAGCGCTTCAGGTCTGGCACTCAGCGCCAAGCGCGCCACGTGCTTCTCACGTGTGCGCTATTTTATAAGAAGCGTCTCAGTGCTCCAAGTCGGCGCTCAACGCCAAGTGCTCTATACATAAATGCTCTGTACATAAAGCGCTCTGCTCTACAAAGAGTGTTCAACACTCAATAAAAGAAAAAAGAGGAAGGGGTGTCGGAACCCAAAATTAATGCTCTGGATTATTGAACAAAAAAGGGCCTGAGCAAATGTCAACATTTTGTTCAAAAATGAATGGACTGAGTCCAAATAAGTGTTCAAACACTTTAACTGAATGGCCGAGCCCAAGTAGGCCATAAATCCCCCAATTCAGATTAACTGTGCTCATGTGCTTCCAATATTTTTAATTGGTCTTAGTCCCAAATCTGACTATAGATCCCCCAACCAACATTGGTTCAAGGGTACATCTCTTCATTCCTCTGATATGTGTCATTGTAATTCTTCAACGTCTTCACAGAGGTGACGGGACCCGACAACCAGACACTCCATGGACTTTGATGTCCTTAAACTTATGGACCGCAACATCTCTAAACTAAACCCCATAGACTATGACGTCTTTAAACTCCATGGATTATGATGTCCTTAAACTCCATGGACTTTGATGTCCTTAAACCCAATGGACCACAATGTCCCTAAACCAAGACAATAGAGTCCAAATACTCTTTCGTTGGATCTAAATGATCCTA
The DNA here is from genome assembly GCA_030015575.1 of Agapanthus africanus. NCBI lineage: Eukaryota > Viridiplantae > Streptophyta > Magnoliopsida > Asparagales > Amaryllidaceae > Agapanthus > Agapanthus africanus. Next base: position 147,343,099 of record CM057342.1, on the reverse strand, counting down.
AAATCTTGTTGAGTAGATCTTAGTCTAAAATTAGACTAACGTATCCTCAAAAAACGTTTATGCTGATCTTAATCTCAATGAGAATAATGATCCTTAAACCCAAACCAAAACCAAATCTAAGAAAATATGGATTTAGATTAATCTACGCCCTACGGACGACAACATGAATTAGTCTCCGTATACAATCCACGGGCAACCAAAAATAAAATAAACACACACGACACGAAGTGACCATCTGGAGAAGGAAAAAGTTGTTACCGCGATGCGGTAGCGTAATTAACTGCAGTGGCTTGCGCCTGCAGGGAAGAGCGTCCCACAATAAAAAAACCTTCAAATGAGGGGGAATCTGACGAAGTCTGCTACAACGGCCGCATCCGTCTAAACCTCCGATACACAGTGCCATAAATCAACTTGGCATCTTCGGAGAGGTGGACGGATAAAACCAAATAGCATCTGCCCCCAAATTCAGGCAAGACGAACCTACGTAGTCTCGTCTCCTGTTTTCGGTGATGAACTGATTCTGGCACGCCCGGTAAGACCTTTTCCTTTTTCCACTCCACACTTCATGTGTCGTCTTCACGAAATGAATCGCGGATTAATGTGGTTGCCCCTAAATTCGAGGTACTAAGATTTTGTGTCTTGCTCCCGTGCAGAGAAAATGGCTTCCAACTGCACTAGCTACAACAACAATTCCCACCCCGTCCTCGCCAGAGGAGTGACTTATGGGCCCTAAGCGGCCTCCATCTTCGCCACTCTAGTGGAACAGGTAACTCGGGCCACCACTGGACTGTTATTCAGGACCATACTCCCACCAACAAGCTTCAGCACCCCAGTGTTATCACAAGAAGCTCCAAAGAAGTCGGTCATTGATCGGCTTGCAACTATCGCGGCCCTTCTCAACAGGTCACCCAAATCCAACGCCTCGGTCTTTAACAAACTGGGCCAAAACTCCAATGGGTTTGTGAAGAAGCTCGCGATACCTGAGGGGGTTATCCCGAAATGGATAACCATCTCTATTCCAGTAAATGAAGTCATCAGAGAGACTTCTCCTGCTAAGGGGTCAGTCTTCACAAGACTGGCCGTTCCAACTCCCACTCCAGGAAAAGTTACCAAGGCTTCTACCCCTGCTCGAAAGTCTGCCTTCTACAGGTTGACCATCCCCTCCCAACGGACGTCAGTCTTTGACAGGCTGACACCAATAACTGTTTCTCATCAAAGTATGAGGCACGATACAACTACCCTAACAACGAAGGCGATCCCATCTGCGAGACGCGCTTGACGTCGCTACTGGCGCCGAGTGAGAAAAGCTGGGGGCAGTTCCCCTTCTGGACTGACCCCACCAGCTCCAAAGGTGGAAGTTGATGTTGCTGTTCTAACTGGGAACAGCTTTGAATCACTTAACAGGGTACGCAGGAATTCACCAACTGCCGTGCTGAAAAAGTCTCCTCCGCCTGCTGAAAAAATCACAAAGGTGAAGCCGAAGTAGCCCCCTCAGCGTCTGTCCTATAAAATCCATAGGGTCTGGCGAAGGGTCCAAGTCTCTCTGATTAACCAAGACTACTCCCGCCAACCAAGGAAAATGAAGGTTCGGTAAGAGAAGGACCATCCTGTCATACCACAAAAGGTATCATCTACTTGGGTGCCCGCTGCAACGGCCCCCTCGACTTCGACCGCCTATAAAAGAAGAAGGCCGAAGAAAATTCCCGTGTCTACGACAGTGCTCAGAGGCACTGAATCCAAACGCCCCAAGTCTGGAGGCTTAGTGGTGCACACCATTTACATGGCTTCCGGGAAAGAGGAGAGCCACGCTTCCGGGGGTCATCGACCACTCACCCGATCCGTAACAAAGGTCTAGGAGCAACAACAGAAGCTCCAGGAAATGTTGACAAAGATGGATGCACTCACTGGGCCAAAAGAAAGCCCGGAAATATCATCGGTACATCGTCAGGAGCAGGAAACCGATGCCGAGTTCCTTCGAAGAATGCTCGGGAAGAAAGACAAAGAGGCCGCGGAACAAGTGGCCAAAATAAAACAAATGACGCTATTGTTCCAAGATATGGTGGGCATGATGATACAGCCAGACCACCCAGCCAAAGATCTTCCGGTAATAATTGAAGACGATAGAGGGGAGACATCAAACCCTCTTCTTGCACTATCAGCAGCCAAGGAAGAGACCATCTCCAAGCCGTCCTTGATGACTATATAGCTCAACAGATACGAGCTCATCAGGAAAATGAAGCAACCAACCAAGTCGTCAGAACTAGATGACCCTACCCGGGCTGGTACGATCAAATTAATTACCCGCCATGATACGCGATACCTAAATTTCACGTATACAAGGGGACGGGCAATCCCCGTCAGCATGTCGCCCAGTTCAGGGCTCTCTGCGGTAATACTAGAGTTGACGATAAGCTGCTGTTTCGCCAATTCGTCGGCAGCTTAGCGGAGGCGGCTTTCGAATGGTATTCGGAGCTTCCAAACGACTCCGTCAAAATGTTTACAGAGATGGAGTTGTTATTCACTCAGCGTTTCGCAAGTGCCAGCGAATGCACCCCAATCACGGTGTTGATCAATGCCCGAGTGAAGTCAGGGGATACATGGGTTCAGTATGCGATTATGTGGCGCAACCTATGGTCAAAGTGCGAACAGCGCATAGAAGAGGCTCCTGCAGTAGGCATGTTTGTGGGAACCCTCGATCCGCAGGCGACCATATTCCAATTCATGATGTTCTTCAAGCCTACCACCTTCTAGGCCTTAATTGACAAGTTGGCCCAAATAGACCAGATGGGCCATATACCGTCCTCCTCAAAGACGGATCCTCGGAATGAGAAGGGGAAAGGGAAAGCAACCTTCGTTGCTAATGCTCAACAACAACTGAGTAGCTCGAGACTGGTTGTTCGCCAAAGAAACAAGCGGCAATCCCTCAATGAGAAGTTGAGACATCAATACTCGTTTCCCCGGGATAAAACAAGGAGACTGTTTGAACTGGCAGTGCGCAACGGGCTCATCACTCTACCGGAGTTGAGACACCCACTGCAACCGAACGACGTCAACAATCCCAATTACTATCCCTACCATCGAATATTGGGCCATCCGATCGAAGACTGCTACGTCTTCAAAAACTGGGTTGAAGATTTTAAATGGGTGTATCCCACTTTATCGTTAGGTATCCCATCACGTGACAAATACACGTGCATACAGGATGAACAATGGACTGTAATGTCCTAAAACTAACAATGAACCGCAATGTCCTGAAACCAGCGACGGACCGAAACGTCTTTAAACTACTACAAACCCCCAGCATCCCCAGGCTAACGTGGTAAAAAAACGGTACGTCCATAAGCAAGATGGGCACGGATGAAAACCCGAAAGGGCTCCGTGAGTAAAAACAGCGAGGCTACCGACGATATTTGTGAAAACCCGAAAGGATGCAGACTCATAAAAAACGGTACGGATGAAAACCCGAAAGGGCTCCGTGAGTAAAAACAGCAGGGCTACCGGCGAGTCTGTAAAAACTCGAAAGGGCGCAGACTCAGAAAAAATTCATGCATGCTGGCAAGGTCCTCTCGACCTTGTAAGGAGAAATACCTGCATGAGATCCTTACGACTCACAAAGGAGCAATACACTTAGAGATCCCCACGTTTCCTAAGAAGAAATTACACTTACGAGATCCTCACGACTCGTAGGGAGAACCCTCTTATGAGACCCTCACGGCTCATAAAATTCAAAAGCCTTAAGCTACAGGGATCTGAACCTATTCTTAAGCCATCACCTTTTCCAGATTGCCCTATAAGCGGTTCAATACCGACCCTTGTATACAATCCACGGGCACAAATAATCATTTCCTTGCTGAGTCCCACCAACGACGAGGAATGCCCTCATTTGATGAATAAACACTTGTAGGTCCTCTCGATTTACAAGGAGAAAACACTCTCGCAAGATCCTTACGACTTACAAGAGAACATACACTTAAGAATCCTCACGATTCCTAAGAAGAAAAGACACCTACGAGATCCTCATGACTCATAAGGAGAAACACCTTTATAAGACCCTTATGGCTCATAAAGTCAAAAACCTTAGTCGACAGGATCTTAACCCTGTTTGGTAAGCCACTTTTGTTCGAACCGACAAAGACAGATGATGATTCGCTCCTGGCAATATCCCAATTGTAGCAATGCTGATGCCTAAATCGGTATCGAATTCCAAGTCCTTTCATGGCAAATGATAATTCGCTCCTGGCAACATTCCAGTTGCAGCGATACTGATGCAAGATTGGTATCAGACCTCGAGTTCCATACTAAAAAAAATGCATATGAAATAGCCGAAATGATAGGGCAACTTACAACAAAATTAGTAAGTAAAATATATGCATGCAAAAATAGCCGAAATGATTGTGCAACTCGCAATAAAAAGCAGCGAGTAAAAAGAAAAAAAAAGAAGCCGAAATGATTGGGCACCACGAAATATAGCCGAAATGATTGGGCAATCGCGACTTTCGCGATTTAAAAAGCTGAAATGATAGAGCATCGCAGAAAGAAATAAAAAAATAAAAGAATGAAACTTTTGCCCTGCAGGTGAGATCACATCGACCCTTGTATACAATCTATAGGCATAAACGAAAGGGAACCATATGTTCCAACAAAATCTGTTAAAGGGAAAATTCAGATATTGATTGCAACGTCTGCATCCCAGAACACCAGCAACGGCGTTCCACCTCATGCCAGCAGGACATGGACGCGGCACTACCAATCGGAGCCACGAAAAAGTCCCCTAGTTCCAAATCTCGACGGTTCACAGAAAACCTAGAGACTACCTCGGAGCCATGGCAAAGTCCCTAGTTCTAGGTCTCGACGGCTACATCTACAGCCTGGAGATCAACCAATAGCGTCCTTCTTCCCTCCAGCAGGGTACAGGCGCGACATCAACAAACAGATCCATGACAAAGTCCCCTAGTTCCAAAATCTCGACGGTTCACAGACAACCTAGAGACTACCTCGGAGCCATGGCAAAGTCCCTAGTTCCAGGTCTCGACGGCTACATCTACAGCTTGGAGATCAACCAATAGTGTCCTTCTTCCTTCCAGCAGGATACAGGCACGACATCAACAAACGGAGCCATGGCAAAGTCCCCTAGTTCCAAAATCTCGATGGTTCATAGACAACCTAGAGACTGCCTCGGAGTCATGGTAAAGTCCCTAGTTCCTGGTCTCGATGGCTACATCTACAGCCTAGAGATCAACCAACAACGTCCTTCTTCCTTCTAGCAGGATATAGGCGCAACATCAACAAACGGAGCTATGGCAAAGTCCCCTGGTTCCAAAACTTCGACGGTTCACAGACAACCCAGAGACAACCTTGACATTCGACGCAATATTGCAGGCACAATATCAACCAACGAAGTTAAGGAAAATCCCTCGCTTCAGGGTCTTGATGGCAACTCAAATGAGACCTGAAACGACTATCGGAGATCATCCCACACCAGCACGGAGTGGTTATGACTCAACGGGGCTCCCAAACTAAGCCTAACCTCAATTAAAAAGCGACATGGAGTACCCTAATGCTTGCTTTTTCGATGGTAATATTACCTGGAAGATTAGTTGAAGACGTCTTGTCCAGCACCCGAAGGGATCAGAGATACGACAGTCGCGGGGCTACCCGAACAACAATATTGCTTATCGGGGAATATATCGGCCAACGCGACGGTGCGACGGGTAAAAAAACCTAGTACCACAGACCCTAATAGACTTCTATTAGCAGGAGTTAACTGTGACGTTAGGAAATCCTTGACGAGAACATCTCAATTCACGTCGACCCGCAAAGAAATCAGTATATTTGCAGGAATACCTCGATTCGTCTCAACCCCGGGAAAATTAGGGTACTTGGCAAATATCTCGTTTTAGGGAAATCAACGTCCTTGACGAGAACATCTCGATCCGCGTTGACCCGCAGAGAAATCAGTGTATTTGCAGGAATATCTCGATTCGTCTCAATCCTGGGGAAATCAGTGTCCTTGGCAAAACCTCGATTCAAGGATATCAGCGTCCTTGGCGAGAATCTCGATTCGCGTCGAGCCGCAAGGAAATCAGTGTCTTTGCAGGAATCTCTCGATTCGTCTCGACCTCCAGGGAAATCAGTGTCCTTGGCAAAACCTCGATTCAGGAAAATCAGCGTCCTTGACAAGAGCATCTCGATTCGCGTCGACCCACAGAGAAATCAGTGTCTTTGCAGGAATCTCTCGATTCGTCTCGACCTCCAGGGAAATCAGTGTCCTTGGCAAATCCTTGATTCAGAGAAGTCAGCATCCTTGACGAGAGCATCTCGATTCGCGTCGACCCGCAGAGAAATCAGTGTCTTTGCAGAAATCTCTCAATTTGTCTCGACCTCTAGGGAAATCAGTGTCCTTGGCAAAACCTCGATTCAGGGAAATCGACGTCCTTGACGAGAGCATCTCGATTCGCGTCGACCCGCAGAGAAATCAGTGTCTTTGCAGGAATCTCTCGATTCGTCTCGACCTCTAGGGAAATCATTGTCCTTGGCAAAACCTCGATTTAGGGAAATCGGCGTCCTTGACGAGAGCATCTCAATTCACGTTGACCCGCAAGGAATCAGTGTCTTTGCAGGAATACCTCGATTCGTCTCGACCTCCAGGGAAATCAGTGTCCTTGGTAAAACCTCGATTCAGGGAAGTCAGCGTACTTGACGAGAGCATCTCGATTCACGTCGACCCGCAGAGAAATCAGTGTCTTTGCAGGAATATCTCGATTCGTTTCAACCCCCAGGGAAATCAGTGTCCTTGGCAAATATCTGGATTCAGGGAAATCAGCTTCCTTGATGAGAACCTCTCGATTCGCGTCGACCCGCAATGAAATCAGTGTCTTTGCAGGAATCTCTCGATTCGTCTTGACCTCAAGGAAATTACCATCCCTGCGCATGAAAAGAAAATTCTATTATGAGATCCTTACGACTCTTAAGAGAAAACGCACTTAGGAGTCCTCACGACTCCCAAGGACAAAATACACCTGCTGGATCCTCTCGACCCGTAAGGAGAAAAGTCTTTATAAGACCCTCATAGCTCATAAAGTTGAAAAGTCTTAGGCGACGGATCCTAATCATGTCTTCTAAGGCATCACTACCCTTCAAGGAGGTCAAGATGGACTATCCACGGGCTATACTCTCCCAAGTTAAATATCGACAATGGGGGAAACGGCCACTTAAGAGTCCTCTCGACTTCTAAGGGAGAAAATTCTCTTGTGAGATCCTTACGACTCTCAAGAGAAAACGCACTTAGGAGTCCCCACGACCCCTAAGGAGAAACTTACACCTATGGGATCCTCTCGACTCGTAGGGAGAAAAGTCTTTATGAGACCCTTACGGCTCATAAAGTTGAAAAGTCTTAGACGGAAGATCTGAACCTATTTCTTAAGCCATTGCTGCTCTACAAGGAGATCAAGACAGACTATCTACAGGCTGCACTTGCCAAAGACACATTCGCCAATGAAACAAAAAAGCTACTTACGAGTCCTCACGATTCGTAAGGAAAAATACCCGAGTGAGATTCTTACGACTCACGGAGGCGATGAACACTTAGAAATGATTTCTAGGGAGAGTTTGCACCTACGAGGTCCTCTCGACTCGTAAGGAGAAAAAACCTTCTTGAGACCCTTACGGCTCATGAAGATGAAAAAAGTCTTAGGCTAAAAAGGACTCTAAACTTGTCCTCTAAGCTCTCAATTCTATTGCCATGCATAACTCTGCACTACTTCTCCCACGTACATACTTACGTGGATAAAATAGTGGGGGGGAGGGTATTTGTTCCCGCCAAAAGCCAAGAGCTACTTGTTCCTTATAAAAAAAGGGAGAGTCCTCAAAATTTGGCCTCAATTGAGAGCAAAGCTCTATTAAAAATTCAAAATTTGAACTGAGGCAACGCCTCACGAGCAAAGCACGAGAGCGCTGAGCGCCAAAAGTGCCAGCGCTAAAGAGTCAAAGACTCTGAGGCAGTGCCTCACGTGCAAAGCATGAGAGCATTGAGCGCCAAAAGCGCCAACGCTAAAGAGTCAAAGACTCCGAGGCAGTGCATCACGTGCAAAGCACGAGAGCGCTGAGCGCCAAGAGCGCCATCGCTAAAGAGTAAAAAAATCTGAGGCAGCGTCTCATGTGCAAAGATAGAGAGCGCTGAGCGCCAAGTGTTAAGAGTCAAAGACTTTGTGACAACACATCATGTGCAAAGCACGAGAGCGCTGGCGCCAGAACTAAATGTTCTCCACCGAAGATGATAAATCATCAAAATTCAGAATTAAATTCTGATTGAGGAAATACTCCTCAAATCTGTCTAAAAAAGAAAGATTGTGCTCTGTAAATCAGAGCACCGTTGGATCAAATATCTAATGGTGATTAAAAATTACCAAGCTACAGAATAAGCTCTGTAGGGAGAAAATATCTTCCAAATCTTTCTAAAGAAGAAAGATTATGCTGTGTAAATCAGAACACCGTTGGATCAAAGATCCAATGATGATTAAAAATCACCAAGATACAGAATAAGTTCTGTATGGGAAAATATTTTCCCAATCTTGTTAAAAACAAGAAGATTGCCTTCTGTAAACAGAAGCCCTTGGATCAAAAATCCAATGGTGGGAAACATCCCCAAATCAGAGAAAATATTTCATTAACTGATTCAACAAATCAGCCTCCCCTATATAAAGGACCCAAGACTTCAAGTTGAAAAGAAGGAGGAACCCCCCATAAACTTCAAAAAGAAAAAGAGAAGAGCAACCTCTAAAAAGAAGAATTTCTTCAAGGTAAATAAAACAGTGAGATCAAAGAACCTCTTAAAAAAAGAAGAACTTAGTTCTTTTTCTAGATCATAAATCTACAAAGACAGAAGTCTTTCATAAGAGTAGGAGAGATTGGAGCATCTCATCATAAAAAAGGAGGGAGAAGAACTTAGTTCTCTTTAGATCACAGATCAATAAGATAACGACAAAGTCTTTCACAAAAACAGAAGAGATCATAGCATCTCCTATTAAAATAAGAACTTAGTTCTTAGATCCACGAGACAAAATCTCTTATAAACGAGAACTTAATTCTCAGAGCACAGAATTAATCAAGAGCGCTTTGCACTCATTGGCTAGTGCTCAGCGCCAAGCGCGCCACGTGCTCTTTACGTGGGCGCTACTTAATAAAGAGCGCTCTGTACTCCAAGTCTGGCGCTTAGTGCCAAGCGCGCCACGTGCTCCTCACGTGTGCGTTATTTCATAAAAAGCGCCTTAGCGCTCCAAGTCTGGCGCTCAGCGCCAAGTGCGCCACGTGCTCCTCACGTGTGCGCTATTTCATAAGAAACGCCTTAGCGCTTCAGGTCTAGCGCTCAGCGCCAAGCGCGCCACGTGCTTCTCACGTGTGCGCTATTTCATCAGAAGCATCTCAGCGCTCCAAGTCTGGCGCTCAACGCCAAGTGCTCTGTATATAAAGGCTCTGTACATAAAGCGCTCTGCGCTACAAAGAGTGTTTAACACTCAATAAAAGACAAAAGAGGAAGGGGTGTCAGAACCCAAAATTAATGCTCTGCATTATTGAACAAAAAAGGGCCTGAGCCCAAACAAATGTCAACATTTTGTTCAAAAATGAATGGACTGAGTCCAAATAAGTGTTCAAACACTTTAACTGAATGGTCGAGCCCAAGTAGGCCTTAAATCCCCCAATTCAGATTAACTGCACCCATGTGCTCCCAATATTTTTAATTGGTCTTAACCCCAAACCTGATTATAGATCCCTCAACCAACATTGGAAAGGGTACATCTCTTCATTTCTCTGATATGTGTTGTTGTAATTTTTCAACGTCTTCAGAGAGGTGATGGGTCCCGACAACTAGACACTCTATAGACTATGATGTCCTTAAACTTATGGACCGCAACGTCCATAAACTAAACGCCATAGACTATGACGTGTTTAAACTCCATGGACTATGATGTCCTTAAACTCTATGGACTATGATATCCTTAAACCCAGTGGACCTCAATGTCCCTAAACTAAGACGATAGAGTCCAAATACTCTTTCGTTGAATCTAAATGATCCCAAAATCTTGTTGAGTAGATCTTAGTCTAAAATTTGACTAACTTATCCTCAACAAACGTTTAAGTTGATCTTAATCTCAATGAGAATAACGATCCTTAAACCCAAACAAAAACCAAATCTAAGAAAATACGGATTTGGACTAATCCACGCCCTACTGGTGACAACATGAATTAGTCTTCGTATACAATCTACGGGCAACCAAAAATAAAATAAACAAGCACGACACGAAGTGACCATCTGGAGAAGAAGAAAGTTGTTACCACGATGCGGTAGCATAATTAACTGCAGGGGCTTGCGCCTACAGGGAAGAGTGTCCCCATAATAAAAAACCACTCAGATGATGGGGAATCCGACGAAGTCTGCTACAATGGCCACATCCGTCTAAACCTCCGATACACGGTACCATAAATCAACTTGGCATCTTCGGAGAGGTGGACAGATAAAACCAAATAGCATCTGCCCCCAAATTTAGGCAAGACAAATCTACACGGTCTTGTCTCTCATTTTCGGCAGCGTACAACCATCTACTATTATTTTGGTCTTTGGCAGTGGCTCTGAGGACGGTGCCAACGTAGTGTTCTCCATCTTCCCGTTAATATAGACCTTCGCTGAAGCTGATCAGAGCTTGCAAATCATGGTGATTCCGCAGCAGTATTATAGGGAACTTGATGCGCTCGATACATACGGCGTGCAAGAGCTGCAGACCTTCTACATTCCTCCAAGGCAAAGAGGTGAAAAGGCGATCCTCTTCTACTAATCCATGGAGACTAAAGTCGAAAAAGAAGTCTGTCATGGTGCCGATTCTGCACTTGATAGGCTCTAACCAATCCGTCTGCCCAGATATTACGCAGAGGGATTGAAAAGGCTATTAAGATGCCAAGGCGTACCTTTCAAACAAATCGCTCGATAAGCCTAGTTTTACAACAAGATTTGGGACATTCCCGGGACTCAGTGAAAAATGCCCAACAGGAGGATAGAGACGACGGGACTTGGATACGTTCGGTCCAAGAAACGGGAGCGATTCCATGGCTACCATGTTATAAATGATTCCGGCGGAGAAGGGAATGCCCTTCCAGATAGCACTGATACTGAAAAAGAGTGAAATCCCGCCGTATGAATACTAAGTCCATCATTCGAAGAACATATTGATAAGCTAATAAGGGAAGCAGGTCAAAAGGTTTGGTATTACAGTAGCCGCGAAATGGCTATTTATGAGAAAGCCAGGATGCAACGTCTCATTCAGCATGCTACGGAAAGTGAAAACGACGATGCCTTTCACCCTCAGCCCGCTGTGCGCTCTCGTGGCAAGGAAAAAGTCCGACGCAGAAGAAACAAAAAGATCAAGAACGGGAATAACGTTCAAAGATAGCGAAGCAGATCCAAGAAGTCATGCCATCGAGAAAAAGTCATCTGGAATCCGTCTTTTATGAAAAAAAGATGGGTCGAAAATACTCTTTCCCTCAAGACAAGACAAGAAAAATATTCAACCTTGTCATGAAGCATCAAATGATGACACTCCCGGAGTCTCGGCACCCTGAGCAAATAAACGAGGTCCATCATCCAGCTTATTGCCCCTACTTCCAAGCAATATGACATCCTCTTGAAGATTGCTTCTCTTTCAAAGACTGGGTCGAAAACTAGTATCAGTAAAGCAGGTTTGCTCTATCCGACAATTGGAGGGTAGCCCCACCATGGAAGCATGAGCCAAAAGCAAACTGCACTGTGAGGGAAAGTCCATATCAACATCGAGCTTGGAAATGAATTCGTACCTGTCACGTGATAGCATTCTCAAAGGAGGAGGAGCACGAGAATATGGACGGCCTCTCCTACTGCTTCGCAGACAAGGATGAGGGTGAGGTAATTTTAGAATTGCCACCGGCGCTAAAAGAGTTGGAAGATGGGATACACACTACAGCGGATAACCTGAAAAAATCGACTTGGGGACAAAAAGCGAGCTAAAGCCAACGTTTGTCAGTGAGCTGCTGTCTGAAAAACAGGTGGCCATGCTAAAGGGCGTACTTACGCAATATAAAGACTGTTTCGTATGGAATTATTCCGAGATACCGAGATTAGATCCAGAAATAGTGGTGCATAAACTGTCTATATTGCCGGACGTTAAGCCAGTCAAGTAAGCACCAAGAACAATGCGGCTCGAACTCGAGATTAGCATCAATGCCGAAGTCAAAAAACTAATCGACTCCGGCTTCATCCAAGAAGTTCAATATCTTGACTCGATTGCCAACAGTATCCCAGTGATGAAGAAAAATGGGACAGTGCGAATCTGCGTGAACGTTTGGGATCTCAACAAAGCTTGTCCGAAGGATGACTTCCCGGTGCCTGTTACCGAGCTGATGATCGACAACACATCTACCCATGAGGTATTCTCCTTCATGGACCGATCTTCGGGGTATAATCAAATAAAGATGCATCCTGAAGACCGAAAGTATACCGCCTTCCGGAATCCGCTAGGTATATTCTGCTATAAGGTGATGCCCTTCGGCTTTAAGAACACAGGCGCTACCTATCATAGGGCTATGACGAAGATCTTTGATGACCTCATCCATGAGATCCTTGAATTCTATATTGATGACCTTGTGGTGAAAAGCAAATCATACGAGGAGCATCGAGAGCATTTGAAAATAGTGTTCCAGTGTCTTCGGAAATTTAATCTGAAAATGAACCCTCTGAAATGCGCGTTTAGAGTCTCCTTAGGCAAATTCCTAGGATTCATCGTACGACACCGAGGTATCGAAATAGATCCATAAAAAATTAAGGCGATTATGGAAATGCCCTCGCCTAGAAATCTCAAGCAACTGCGGTCTCTCCAAGGGAAGCTCGCGTATATCCGACGGTTCATAGCTAACCTCTCCGGCAAATGCTGCCCCTACAGCCATCTAATGAAGTAAGGGACCCTGTTCATTTGGGATAATAAATGCCAAAGTGCACTAGACGAAATCAAGCAATATTTGCAAAACCCGCCGGTATTGACCGCTCCGGTCAAGGGAAAGCCCTGCATCCTGTATACAACAGCCCTTGAAGGTTCTTTAGGTGCACAATGGGCACAGGAAAATGACCAGGGGAAGGAGAAAGCTCTCTACTATTTGAGTCGAGTTCTCCTGGGGGCAGAAAACAATTATTCCCCAATCGAAAAGCATTTCCTAGCACTGATCTTCGCGATAACGAAGCTTCGATATTATGCCTTGGCACATGAGGTTCATTTCATATCAAAGGTGGATTCTCTCAAGTATTTGATGTCAAGAGCCATATTAACAAGAAGGCTTGCCAAATAGGCCCTCTTCTTGATGGAGTTCTCGATAATCTATCGGCCCCTCAGAGCAGTGAAAGGCCAGGCCATCGCTGAATTTCTCGCTGAACATCCAATACCAGCCGACTCCCCCTTAAATTGTGAATTATTGAATGAACACGCGTTCGACACAAGCGAAAAGAAGACGGAGGAAAATAATGTCCAATGGGAACTCTATTTCGACGGAGCGTCTTCCATGAAGAAGCGAAAGCAAAACACCCCCATAACTAAAGCTGGGGTAGGCCTTATGTTTGTGACTCCACAAGGAGGGATAATGTGTTTTGCTCTTTCCTTAACAGAGCCAAGAACAAATAACGAGGCTGAGTATGAAGCTTTGATAGTAGGTCTTTAGATTGCTGCTGACATGGGCATCAAAAACCTCCTCATATATGGAGACTCCCAGCTGGTCGTTAGCTAAGTAAATGGCGACTATCAGACGTGCACGCCAGAGTTGGCAAAGTATGGCGAAAGGGTGTAGCAACTGCTGACTTGGATTCCCTCCTACATCCTGGAAAGCATACCGCGGGCGGAAAATAGCAAGGCGGATGCATTAGCCAAGCTTGCTAAGGAACTGGCCAACGAAAACCTCGATGACGTAAGGATCATTGTGCAAAGCCACCGGATTCTCGCACCGGCAAAGATATCTCCGGAACCTTCTGAAGAAAAGGAAGTGGCTAAGCAAGCGGCCTACCAAATAGAAGACAAAGAAAATGCTAAGGATTGGAGAGAAGTTTTCATAGACTACTTCAAATCTCATCAAATACCCGAAAACGCATCGTCAAGACATCAGCTCATGAGGCGAGCCTTGTTTTTTGCCTTCGTCAAGAATACTCTTTATAAGAGATCATTCAAAAGTCTGTGGCTCAGATGCCTGGGACCATAAGAAGCAAAGAGAGTCATCCAAGAAACTTACGACAGACTCTGTGGTTCTCATCAAGCTGGGCCAAAGATGAAGCTAAAGATCAAAAGAATGGGTTATTACTGTCCCACAATGATTCAGGACTGTCTTGAATATGCGAAGCTGTGTTATTCATGCCAGATTCACAGAGACTTCATCCACCAACATCCGAATCTGCTACACCCTATGTTAGCTAGCTGGTTGTTCGAAATGTGGGGAACCGATATAATCGAGCCTATCGAGCTAGCATTGTCCAGGGGACAACATTTTATATTAGCGACGACCGATTACTTCTCTAAGTGGGCTGAAGCAGTACCGCTAAAGGAAGCAAAGATGGAGAACATCCTCCATTTCTTCAGAACTCACGTCATCTACCGATTCGGCACTCCACGACGGATCATTTCGGATAATGGACCGACCTAGAGGAGCCATAAGATCAGTCGGTTCGCACAACATCATAATATAAATTGGAGATACTCTTCAGTCTATAATCCCTGTGCTAACGGTCTAGCTGAGGCTTTCAATAAGTCCTTGACGAAGATCATAAAGAAAACGGTGTCCAGAAACAAAAAAGGACTGGCATGAGAGACTGTATGAAGCTCTCTGGACGTATCGAACCACGTTCAAAACATCCATAAATACAACGCTATTCACGTTGGTATTCGGCACGGAAGCAGTACTCCCGTTGGAAATAGAGCTACCCTCTCTACGAGTAAAAGTTCGATATGAGCTTACAGATGAAGAAAATGCCCATCTTCGGCTTGAGGAACTCGATGCCTTTTATGAAACTCGTCTCATGGCCCAGCAAAACCTGAAAGCTTACAAAGCAAGGATGACATGATCATACGAAAGACTAACTAGGACGAGAACATTCTGCCAATGCAAACTTGTACTAGTTGTTAGAAGACATATGATCCCAAATCGCGCCAAACGGGGGAAATTAAAGCCGAACTATGAGGGCCCGTACATCATACACAAAGTCTACCAAGGTGGGACCTACTTGCTCATGGATATGCATGGCGAAAGACCCTTCCGGCCAGTAAATGACCGGTTCCTTAAGAAATACTACTCTTGACAAGTCGCAACTTAGGTTAATGATAGATGACGATGCTCGTGTCTGCTCGGTGTCTTCTTGAGTCAAGGTTCTATAAGTAGTATCCGACAAAAACTTCGCCTCGAAGCTGACAATGGACCGAGATGTTCCTAAACTAACAATGGACCGTAATGTCCTTAAACTAAATACGTCGCGTCAAACATGGCGATGGTGGAATTCAAGTTTATAAGTCCTAGCGGCGAGGACTGCAACTTAAGTCCCGCTGGCCGCGCAGCTGCCCCGGTGGCGAAGTCTCCCATAAGTTCCATTGGCGAATAGAGGGGTAAAAAAAACTGTACATCCATAAGCGAAATGGGCATGGATGAAAACCCAAAAGGGCGCCGTGAGTAAAAACATCAGGGCTATCGGCAAGCTTGTGAAAACATGAAAGGGCGCGATCTCGTTATAAAAAAATAGTACGTCCACAAGCGAAATGGGCACGGATGAAAAGTCGAAAAAGCGCCGTGAGTACAAATAGCAGAGATACCGGTGAGTTTGTGAAAACCCGAAAGGGCACAATCTCGTTAAGACACCTGCAAGGTCCTCTCGACCTTGTATGGAGCGTGAGATCTTTACGACTCATAAGGGAGCAACACACTAAGGGATCCCTACGATTCCTAAAGAGAAATTACACTTATGTGATCCTCATGTGTAACGTTTTAAAATAAATAAATAAATAAATAAATAAAATTCTTTAAGTGAATTTTATGATTTTCGGTAAAATAAAACGTAGTTTTCGTAAAACTAAACCGTAATTATTTTTCATTATAAATTTAAAAATACCTATTTTAATTATGTAATTACTAGTAAATAGTGTTTATTTAGTCACTTATAAATTTTTAGTTTAATTAAATGTTTTTCCTAAATTAATTATTTTAAATATTAACATAAGGTTTATTTATACACTAAATTAGTGTAAATTACAAATTTGAATAGGTTTAATTAGAAAAATTGAACCATTACATATTGGAATCAAGTGTGTTTCATGTAAAATTTATTTTCAAAATTTTCGATGGTTCTAGACCATTCTAGGTTAAATGGAGTTAGGAAAATAAAGAATTTTTATTAAATCATGAAAAGACTTAATGGAATGATATTTTTGTGAAACGTTCTACACTTTTCTTCACCTTTTCTCACTCTCCTTTCTTTTCCTCACCTCATGGCCGGCCTTACCACCACGGGCAGCCCCAAAATTTCCCCCCCCCCCCCATCATTTTTGCATTAAAAATCATCAAAATTCATCAAAAATTCCAAAAATAAACCTCAAAAATCAACATTCAACCTCTACCATTTTTCTTTGACCTATTTAGGATGGAATTTGGAGTTGGAAACCATTATTTTGGAGGCATATTTTCATGTTTGGATTTCATGTTGTGGAGGTATAAATTTTATTCTTATGATTTATTGTTATTAATTGTTTAATCTAGCATATTTAGATTTTCCTAATTAATTCTATTTGCAAGTTTAAAATTTAAGTTAGGGTTTATAAAATCAAGTTATGGTTTTATTAATTAATTAGGGTTAT
The DNA here is from genome assembly GCA_030015575.1 of Agapanthus africanus. Taxonomy (NCBI): domain Eukaryota; kingdom Viridiplantae; phylum Streptophyta; class Magnoliopsida; order Asparagales; family Amaryllidaceae; genus Agapanthus; species Agapanthus africanus. Next base: position 147,326,207 of record CM057342.1, on the reverse strand, counting down.
AATAACTAGTTTAAAATTTTTAGAAATGGAAAATCATGCATGGTTGATATATAGTAAATTTTTTAATCCAAAATTGTTTAAATTAAACAATTTTGCAAACTAGATTTCTATATATTGTATATATTGGTGAGATAAAATTCCAATTAATGTTTGTAACACTAGATTGTGGTTTTAGTGAGGATATTAACTTGTTAGTGGAATGAAAGACTTAATTTGGTTACTAGTTTTTATTGATAATTGAGAAATTGTGAGAAAAATACTATTTTGTTAACTAGATTTTAGAAATTCTTAAATAAATGAGATTTAAAATCTAATTTATGGTTTCATTATATTATTATCATCATGAATTGCAGTTTAATATGTTAATTCATGCAAATCATGTTTAGTTGTGATATTGTGAAATTTTGCTTGCAAAGTGTTAAAATTGATTAAATTGCAAACTAGAATTTCAATTTAATACAAATTAGTGTAATAAAAATATGGTAATGATTTCTATAATCTAGTTATGTTATTTAATGAGCATTATGACCATTAGTTTCATTTAAATATCAAGTTTTGAAGTAAAATGGTAAATCGGTGTTTTCGGGTTTTACGAAATCGGACGATTTGATCGATTTTAGGGTTTCGATGAATTAAATCATGATTTATATCCTAAGTAACGAGTTTTAAAACTACGAGTTGTTTTTTGGTGTTTTATCTCGATCAATCGGCCTTCGTACGCCGATATCGAGCGATATTTGGTTATTTTGCATGAGCGGGTCATAGGTTTTAACCTATGCGCGTTTCGTGCGTCGTTTTAGTTTTGTCCGTGATTCAGTTTACGATATTATATGTGTTTTCATATAGGTACCCCTAACGTGGACTTCAGACGAGGAAGAAGAAGAGGGCGACATCGTTTTCGGCAGACATGGACTAGGTGAGTAGATGTATATCTACGGGGGAAGTCAGGTGGATGGCGTTTAGCACCCCCGCAAACATAGAATAGAAATAGTACTTATTGTCATTAGGAATCCAGACGTGACCTTAGAATCTTGGTGAGTAGGACCCTAGTAATGACCCTAGGTTGGACTAGACTGATTTAGAAAGACCTTACCAGAGGATGAATATCTTAGAGGAGAATCGTAGGTTTGAGGTAGACACACGCAAGCACACACAGAGACTTGACTTGGTGTATATGTGTATATGTGTATATGTATAGGATTAGGTGTAGGTATATATATATATATATATATATATATATATATATATATATATACAACATGTATATGTGATACAAGGTTGTGATATGATACATGGGGATGAAACAATATAACTGGGCTTGATGCAGTGAATTCTTGGCTATACAGTCGTGTTATGATGTTAACGGATCATTAGAAAATGAGATAATGGATATGTATACATAAACAATAATAGGGGGTGATGATATTGAGGTACATAAGACTCTAAAAATAGAACCCGGACTGTAACCTGTGACTTGATTACAATATGAGATATGTGTAACTTGATTACGATATGATATGTGTGTGTGTGTGTGTGTGTGTGTGTGTGTGTGTGTGTGTGTGTGACTTAATCATGACTGATCAAGATATGATATATGTGACATGATATTTCTGAGGACCAATTGGCAATGTATATTTACGCAGACATGATATATGATTGATGATATTGGGATGTATACGATTACAGTACAGTACCATTGATCCTGACATTATTGGATGATGATATTATACAAATGATGATGTACGTAGGTGATACTTGACCCGTACCCCGATATTGGGATGTCATACGATGGATTTTACCGTACGAGGCATAGATGTGATGATTGATCCGCACTTTTGATTTGAGGAAGCTGTACTACGTACGTGACGCTATTGAGGCTGGATCGCCGACTATTACAGATATGGACTCAGACCTTAGGTGGATCCTTATTTCCTATCGACTAGTTCTTTTAGTTTAGTTCCTTACGGGGTTAGATAGATACTAGTTTAGGCTCGAGTCATATAGTTGTAGTTAGATTTGTATATTCCAAATGAGTAGTTATACATTTTACCTTTATTTTTAGATTGTAATCATCACGTTGCATGTTCATACATATATTTCTGTAGTTAATATGAAACTCTGCCTGTTAGGACACCAGCACCATTACCGATGATGCGCATGTTCCACGTACACTTATTTGCCGGCTCACACACACATCATCGGTAATTGCTATGTCACGTACACTTTATAACATATTATCTTTTATGGATAGAATCAGCTAAAGGTTAGATCAATATAATATTGTGATTATTCTCAGGTGTTAGTCTAGACACAACATTTATTACTTAGACATTTCATGCATTCACATTTTCATGTTATCATGCAGTATTGTGGGGCATATGCTGACACTTATCATATACTTACTCATGATTTTGGGATTTTGGATTTCTATGAGATTTCTGGATTTTGGGGAAAACCGCAAGAATATATAAAAACTTCTCTCTCTCCTCCTCTCTTTTTAAAATATAAGTTGCGGTTTTCTCGTGATGTATGTGTCGTCCACCATGAGATTTCATGTTTTCTGTTGGATTTCGAGACCCGATTCGAGGAGTGGATGAACCGTCTCGGGTACATGGTGGGCCCAGTATGGTACCCCGGGGAAAGAAGATCGAGTTGTAGACGATGAGCCTGGAAGGGGAAGACTACCTACCGGTGATGTCTGGCGCGGCGGATATCCGGAAGATACCGACCGTTGTCGTGAGATTTGATGAGACCATGAGGTATTGATACTTGAGATTTACATGTTTTGTGTCGATACTTGACACGGATTTCCATGGATTTCATCAATGATATTCAGATTTCTATACATATTACTATGATAAAAGTTAAAGATTTCTTATACAGATATATCCAGATTTTAGGATTGATTGTTTTACATTCATGGTGCATGCATACTCATTCATGACATATTACTATTTGAGGCACTGACACGAGCACGGAGCTTTTGCACTAAACGTAGTTTATTACCCTGCCATTACTAGATGATTAGTATTATATTAGTATATTATTATGACCTAAGATAGCGTCGTGCATTCGATTTCTTTTCGCAGATATCTTCTACTCACGAGTTGGCAACTCACCCCTGTTGTGCCAAATTTTATTACAGGTTCGATGTACAGGTTTCCCTGGCAGCTTGCTAGCACATCTTTTCATTCAGGATGATTTACACAGTAGGTTGGTTCATTTGTATCTGAACCGCCGTTGTACTTTTATTATTTCATTTGTATCTAGTAAGCTCCATCAACTAAACTTGTATTACTTGATAAGTTAAAGGACTAGTTATTTATTTAGACCTTAGAGTCACACATGTATTATTATGGTATCTGGTGGATTTGTTTTCTTTTAAGTTTTGAGCCTCGCCCTTTGGCGTTGTATACTATTGTGCATTGGTGTGGTTGTTTCCGCCTATTGGCGTAGAGCTAGCTCCCGTTTGGGGATGCTTTTTATTTTTTGTATATATATTATTCTTGTTTGTACTCGTTTGGGGCCAGATTTTACAAAGGAGACTCTGCCGAAATTTTTGAGAAAATTGGATGTTGCTTTTAAACTTGTTTTCTACATGTTTTCCTTTACTTCTTCTTTTTATGGTTTAGATTTCAGGGCTTCGGCTTACTTAGGTTACGTTGCACCTCTAGACACTTCGTAATCTAAGTGCCGGTCACGTTCCGTACTTTCGGGTCATGACATCATGACTCGTAGGGAGAATTACCCCTTATAAGACCCTCATGGTTCATAGGATTCAAAAGCCTTAAGATACAGGGACCTGAACCTGTTCTTAAGCCGTCATACTCCACAAGTTGCTCTACAGGCGGTACAATGCTGGCCTTTGTATACAATCCATGGGCATAAATAAGCTTTACCTCGCCCAGTTCAACCCATGGCGCGAAATTCCCCTGTTTGGTGAACAACACTTGTAGGTCCTCTCGACTTGCGAGGAGAAAACACTCTTGTGAGATCCTTACGATTTACGAGAGAAGATATCACTTAGGAGTCCTCACGACTCCTAAGGAGAAAATACACCTACGAGATCCTCACGATTTGTAGGGAGAAAATACCTTTATGAGACCCTTACAGTTTATAAAGTCAAAAGGCCTTAGTCAACAGGATCCCAACTCTGTTTGCTAAGCCACCTTCATTCAAATCGACAAAGGCAAATGATAATTCTCTCCTGGCAATATCCTAGTTGTAGCGATGCCGATGCCTAAATCAGTATCAAATTCCACGTCCTTTCACGGAAAATGATGATCCTGGCAACATTCCAGTCGCAGCGATGATGATACCAAGATTGGTATCAGATCTCAAGTCCCATACTCGCAACAAAAATCAACGAGCAAAAATGCATATGAAATAGCCGAAATGATAGGACAACTCTTAATAAAAATCAGCGAGCAAAATATATGCATATAAAAACAGCCGAAATGTTTAGGAAACTCGCAATAAAAAGTATCGAGTAAAGAGAAAAAATAGTCGAAATGATTGGGCACCACGATAAAAAAACCGAAATGATTGGGCAATCGCGACTTTCGCGATACAAAAAGTTGAAATGATAGAGCATCACAGAAAGAAAGAATAAAAAATGAAACTTTTATTCTGTAGGTGAGTCCATATCGACCCCTGTATACAATCCATAGGCACAAACGAAAAAGGGAACCACATTTTCCCACCATGCTCCATCAAAAAGATAGCCAAATCTCGACGGCAACATCTACAGCCTAGAGATCAACAACGTCGTTCTTTCTCACTGCAGCAGGATGCAGATGCAACGTCAACAACCAACTCCAGGGTCAAAACAACGGAGCCATGGCAAAGTCCCTAGTTCTAAGCCTTGCCGGTTCACTGACAACCTAGAGACAACTTCGACATTCATCGCAATATTGCAGACACGATGTCAACAAACGAAGTAAAGGAAGATCCCTAGCTTCAGGGTCTCGACGGCAACATCTACAGCCTAGAGATCACCACGGTGTTCCTTCTCACTTCAGCAAGATGCAAACGCAATGTCAACAACCGACCCCAGGGTCAAAACAATGGATCCATGGCAAATTCCCTAGTTCCAAGACTCGACGGTTCACAGACAACCTAAAGACAACCTTGACATTCGTCGCAATATTGCAGACGCGATTTCAACAAACGAAGCAAAGGAAGATCCCTATCTTCAAGATCTTGAAGGCAACTCAAATAAAACATGAAAGACTATCGGAGATCATCCCACACCAGCGCGGAGTGGTTATGACTCATCGGGGCTCCCAAATTGAGCCTAACCTCAAGTAAAAAGAGACATGGAAAATCCCTAACGCATGCCCTTCGGACGGTAATATGACCTGGGAGATTACTTGAAGACGTCTTGTCCAGCTACTGAAGGGATCAGAGACACGACAGTCGTGGGGGCTACTCGAATAGCAAGATTGCATATCGGGGAATATATCGGCCAACGCGACGGTACGATGGACAAAAATCCTAGTACCACAGACCCTAACGCACTTCTATCAACAGAGGCTAACGGTGACGTTAGGACATTCTTGCGAGAACTTCTCGATTCGTCTTGACTCGTAGGGAAAATAATGTTCCTGCAAGAACTTCTTGACTCCTCTCAACTCGTCTCGACTCGTAGGGAAAAAGCTTTAGGCGACGGGAATATCAACTTGTTTCTTAAGCACTGGGGCCTTGCAAGTAAGTCCAAGATAGACTATTGTGTACTATCCACGGGCCGCACTCTCCAAAGTCGAATAGCGACAAGGAGGGAAAAAACCACTTACGAGTCCTCTCGGCTTGTGAAGGGGGAAAATTCTCCTGTGAGATCCTTACGACTCTCAAGAGAAAACGCACTTAGAAGTCCTCATGACTCCTAAGGAGAGAATACACCTACGGGATCCTCACGACTCGTAGGGAGAAAAGTCTTTATGAGACCCTCACGGCTCATAAAGTTGAAAAGTCTTAGGCGGCAGATCTGAATCTGTTTTCTAAGCCATCACTGCCCTATAAGGAAGTTAAGACGAACTATCTACGGGCCACACTCTCCAAAGTCGAATATTGACTAGGAGGGAAAAACCACTTATGAGTCTTCTCGACTTGTAAGTGGGAAAATTCTCTTGTGAGATCCTTATGACTCTCAAGAGGGAATGCAGTTAGGAGTCTTCACAACTCCTAAGGACAAAATACACCTACGGGATCTTCTCGACTCGTAGGAAGAAATAATCTTCTTGAGACCCTTACGGCTCATGAAGACGAAAAAAGTCTTAGGCTACAAGGACCCTAAACTTGTCTCTTAAGCCCTCAATTCCATGGCCATGCATAACTCTGCACTGCTTCACCCACGTACATACTTACGCAAGCAAAGTAGTGGGGGCATTTGTTCCTGCCAAAATCTTCGGCCAAGAGCTATTTGTTCCTGTTTACACCGATTTAAGTTTTTTTACAAGATATATGTGAAATCGGGCTCATTCATATACGCACATACACGCATCAGAGGAAGAACCGGTGTTAGAAAGGGAGCACTTGGTGGTCAACGATAAATAGAAAGCATATAATTGAACATTTTATTTTACAGGAAATATATCACCATACATGGGATCGAAAGTATAGGGATTCACAAAACTATGGATAAAATTCTCTAACTCCCTCTCCGCCTTCTCCACCATGGCAAAGAGGTGGTCTTTACGAAGAGTCGCTCCCCTTTTGTCAGCACCATACCCATCAACGAAGGCATACATGGTGGCCCGCTGAGCTCGTATCTGGCTTAGCAGCTGAACGGATCGATCCTTCAGAGCCATGGTAATCAAAAGTTTCTCATGAAAGCACTCGATCTTGTCCTTCACTGCGTCGAGTATCGCCAGAGTTATTTCCGCTGGATAAGAGGGAATATCATCGAGCACGGACAAGAAGACCATCCGGAGCCAAATGGAGCCAATGGAGAGAGGAGATCCATTACGAGTCAAGAGCTCGTGCAGCACCGTATCGCATTGGTCATCCGTAAGAGCAGGGTTCACCAAGCAGGCAGCAAAACGAGGAACAATTTTCTCAATAGGCACCTCCCATGGTTGCCGACGAGCATGTGGACGATTACAAGGCATAGCTCTTCTCTATTAAAATAATTCTCTGAAAGTGAAAGAGAAGAGATGTATTGCTTCAGATTATGAAGGGAGACATTTAAGTCTGGGCACAGAAAATATTGTGCATGATAAAATTATATCCAAGCATTGGAAAAAAAAGTATCACTCGGGAAAAGTAAGGAAAGAAGACGAAAAGACACCTTCAGTAAAGAGGCAGCGCCTCATGTGCCTTGCACGAGGGCGCCAGCGCCCAGAGTTAAAAACTCTAAGGCAGCGCCTCACGTGTCTCGCACGAGGGTGGCAGCGCCAGAACTAAAATCTCTCTATTAAACAGAGCCATTGGATAAAAAATCCAACGGAGATGATAAATCATCAAAATACAAAATTAAATTATGTTAAGGAAATATTCCTCAAATCTTTCTAAATAAGAAAGATTACTCTCAGTAAAACAGAGTGCCGTTAGATTAAAAAATCCAATGGTAATTAAAAATCACCCATATATACAGAAAAATTATGTATGGGGAAATATTTCCCTAATCTTGTTAAAAACAAGAAAGATATTTTCTGTAAAACAGAAGTCCTTGGATCAAAGATCCAACGGTGGATAAAATCCCCAAATCAATTAAAGATCTCTCAACGAGAGATTTCTTTAACTAAATCAACAAACTTACCTCCACTATATAAAGGACCCAAGACTTCAAGTCTTGTACAGAGAAACCCCCCATAAGCTTTAGAGCAAGCAAGAAGAAAGTTTTAAGAGGAAAGAAAGAAGAATACATCTCTTGGAGGTAATAAAAATAATAATAGAGACCAGAGCATCTCATCTGCATAGCCATGGGTTTAACACTTATTACAGAACTTAGTTCTTTAATAAGATCTGAGATCCATGAGACAAGTCTCTAATAAATGATAATTTAATTCTCATAGGGATGCACTTACTCTTGGGGATCAAAAATCTAGAAAAGAACAGAGAATTAAACTCTTCAGAACATAATACACGAAAAAAACCAGCGCCAAGCGCCTCACGTGCCCCTCGCATGGGCGCTGCTCAATAAAGAGTGCTTAGCACTCAATGGTGGGCGCTCAGCGCCAAGCGCATCATGTGCCCCTTATATGGGTGCTGCTCAATAAAGAGTGCTTAGCACTTAATGGTGGGCGCTCAGCACCAGGCGCCTCACGTGGATGCTGCTCAATAAAGAGTGCTTAGCACTCAATGGTGGGCGCTCAGCGCCAAGCGCCTCAAGCGCCTCACGTGGGTGTTGCTCAATAAAGAGTGCTTAGCACTCAATGGTGGGCGCTCAGTGCCAAGCACCTCGTGTGCCCATCGCGTGGGCGCTGCTCAATAAGGAGTGCCTAGCACTAAGTGGTTGGTGCTCAGCGCCAAGCGCTTTACATGCTCCGCACTTGAGCGCCATAAAGAGTGTTTAACCCTCCATAAAAAACAAAAAAAGGGAAAATAAAAGAGGGTGAGCGTCAGAACCCATATCAATGCCTAGCATTGTTCGCACAGAAAAAAGGACCGAGCCCAAACAAATGTTTAACACTTTATTCAAAGACTGAGTGGGCTGAGTCCAAGTTGACCAAAAATCCCTAATTCAGATCAGCCGAGCCCATGTGCTCATCATTTTCCTAATTGGTTTTAGTTCTAAACACGACTACTGATCTTCCAACTGACATTGATTCAAGGATACATCTACTGACACCTCTGATACATTTCGTTGTAATTCTTCAGCGTCTTCAGAGAGGTGGTGGGTCCCGATAACTAACAACTCTTTGGTGCACTCCCAAATTGACGGGCACATTCCAACGGACCGAAATGTCCTTAAACTAGCTATGGACCGAAACGTCCTTAAACTACAACAGACCGCAATGTCCTTAAACTAGCTATGGACCAAAACGTCCTTAAACTAATAACGGACTGAAACGTCCTTAAACTAAAGTAGTAGAGCCCAAATGCTCTTTTGTTGGGTCTGAATGATCCCAAAATCCTGTTGAGTAGATCTTAATCTAAAATTGGATTAACGTATCCTCAACAAACATTTAAATTGATCTTAATCTCAAATAAGATTAACGATCCTTAAATCAACCCAAACCCAAATATAAGAATATACAGATTTGGACTAATCCACGCTCTACAGGCGATAATATAAATTAGTCTCCGTATACAATCCACGGAAAACCAAAAATAAAACAAACACACACGACACGAAGTGAACTTCGGGAGCAGGAGAAAGTGGTTATCGCAATGCGGTAACGTAATTAACTGTAGGGGCTTGCGCTGTAGGGAAGAGCATCCCCATAACAAAAAAACCTTCGCAAATGAGGGGGAATCTGACGAAGTCTGCTACAATGGCCGCATCTGTCCAAACCATCGATACACGGTGCCATAATTCAACTTGACATCTTTGGAGAGGTGGACGGATAAACCCAAATAGTATCTGCCACCGAAAATTCAGGCCAGACGTCCTAATGTCCCAGTCGTGTCTTTCGGCGGTAAACAAGATCGAACCTACCAATAGTTGAAACGGCAAATCAGGGAGCATAAAGGGCTCGGTTATTTCTTCTTCCTCTCCTTCGAGCCGTAAGACTGTGGTCAATATGGGAAAGACCTATTAAAAAGGGGGTTACTTGTGGAAAGATGAAATAAGAAAGGAAAGGTATACTAACCAATGCCAGAATGAGGGACATATCCTAATTGGGAAGCAAAGTGCGGGGTTAACATTTGGCATAAGCTGTCGAAAAGCACTCCTACAGGTTTGCAACAATATACAGTAAAGAAATTAATCTAATAAGTAACACCAAATACTGAAATAAGGAAATAAAAGATTTTTACCTTCCGTCGCAGATCCCGAGAGAACTCAGGGGGTGCAAAAGAGATAGGTGGAACAACGACAGTCATGGTGACGGCTGACGGGGATTCTTCAATGCCAGGGTTTACCGCACCTATATTCGAAATAAAGGAGATATTAGCGAATGTGTCTAGCAGGACCGAGAACCTAAAAGTGATAACGCGTGGAATACATGATGGGGCAGAAACCATAGCGGTATCTAGAGCATCATTAGTTATGATAGCTTCGTCGATTGCCGTGAAGATGGACTCAACGTCTGCACCTTCATCTCCCGAATCAATAAGGGTCGTCGTTACGCTAGCGTCACCCGCAGATATCGGGATCCACAAGGAGAAGAAGTAGCTGCTGGAACAATCTCAGATTTGAAAAGAAGGCCCGGCATCCCAGAATCTCCAGACGCGGGCACCTTACCCGCAGTGCTGACACCTGAACTTGGCCCTGTTGTACCATTTAAAAGAAAATGTGTTATAATTCAAGAAAAACTGTTGTGGAAAGAAACTTGGAAAGATAAATAAGTCCTATTAGGTTTCATTAAGATATCACGCACTGTCTTACCTTGAAATAACCACTCAGCTTTTTCACGAGCTGCATGCGCAATCTGCCTATGAGCGGCTGATAAGGCAGAAGGAACGTCCTCCATAGGAACATCAGGGGCCGTATATCACTCTAACCTGCACCTGTGACCATGCTGGCCTAATGCTCCCTCACTGCCTGCTTTCGACGCTTCCTCTCGGCTTTAGCCGTGCGGAAAGATCTCTTCAGAATCTCAGACAGAGGAACGTCTTTACTTAAATCAGGCTCAGTCTCCGGATCTGCTATAATGTCTGTCATCTGCTGCTTTGGCGACGCTTCCTGTAGCGGCCCTGGGGTGATCTCAACTGTAGCCGATGGCTCTGAAGGCTCCATAAGTGCCATCGAGGGAGGAATATCCCCCGCACCATCACCACCTAAAGACAACATCACACTCGGAATAACACAAGTGGCGGTGGTTCCTGTAATAAAAAAAGGAAGGGAGTCGGGGTGTGAACAAAATGAGCTAAATAAGCGTATTCAAAGGCATCACAAATCGAATCATACCGAGGCCCATGGAAGCGCGGAGCCTCTCCTCTTCCTTGAATGTTTTGAGAGACGCCAAAAGAGCCTCTTCGGTGGAGATGCCTTTTAAGAAAAGTGCATTAATAAAAAATAATAAACGCTAAAATATACAAAAGAGTATAAATGAGATATACCCGACGCCACAAGAGAAGCAAACGTTGTTTGCTCGCTGGCCAATCTCTCAGAAGCCTCAATAGTAGCTTGAAGTTCAGTAGCGACATTCTCTTCAGTAGAAGTTTTGAATACACTATCGTTAGTGCCATATTCGGTCAAGCCTTTGCTACAGGGAGCATGAGGTTCCTGACCAAATACGACATCAGCCGAAAATAAGGATCTCTTCTTCTTCTGTTAGCCGGCAACAACACCCGACGATAAAAGCTTTCGCTTTACAGGCTTCTTGGGACGGCGGGTCCCGATTTCCAAGCCAATACCTGAATAAGGAGACGCCGCAGTTGTCACATTACCAGGAGCACTTACGTCCGGTCACGGCTTAGCCGTCGACACCGTCGGAAAGGCTTGTAGAACTATAACCGTGTTTCTCTCTCTCAAAGAAGGATGGACAAATGCCCGTCGCTTCAGCGGAATCGAAGGATTGCTGGCCGGGACAGAATTCTTATGATCAAGAAGAATCCGCATTTCTTCCTTGATAACAGCACCCGTTGCATGCTGACACCAGGCAAAGAAAGCATTAGAGGCCTTCGAGATATGACTTGGCTCAGCAATCAGAAAATGAGACCTAGTATTCAGTCGCATCAAATGGTGTGCCACATTGCGAACGCTCTCCTCTGTAGCAACCGGGTCGACGAGAAATGCTTCAAGAGGAATTCCTTGGTTATAGCCAGATTGCTGAGCAAAACGATGTGGGTTATACCTCATGAATAACACCGAGGCATTTTGCTTCAATACTAGAAAGCCCGGCCTGATGGAATACAAATGCGTGATCTCCCGGGCCCTCAAAGCAGAAGCTTCATCCTGAAAGACATCATGAAGAGGCTGGACCACCTTGGAGGGTTCTTTACCAATAGTCAGAACCCTATCAACAAAGGTCATGTTGTCCCCGACCATGTACAGACGCAGGATCAATCGCCGAGCTTCTCGCTGTGTTGGGTCCGGAGAAGAAGTGTCAACTAATTGCATGATCCGAAGGAAATTGCACCCTTCATAAAATCTAGGTCTTTTATGCACACCAAAGGCGCCCAATACGTGCATCTCGATCCATAAGGTGAAGTAATGCAAAGAGAGATTTATAGGCTTCAAACCCGGCTGGGTGGTGTCAGCCGCTATACTTAGACCGTGATACAAGTGGGCCAGTCCTGCAGCCCCAACAGCCAGACGTGTCCCCGCCGCAACGCAATGAGCCGGATAGAAAACAGACGGTCTCATGTAGCGAGGGTGCATTAGGAGTGCAAACCAGCTCAGCCACAAACCAATGAAACGCATGAAAAATGTTTCCTCATCAATATTCAGAGCGGCAATCTCTGCAAAAGGGATGATGGGGGTATCTGGAATAAAGAATTTCTTTAAATCCTCCTCTGCAGTCGGTAATTTGTTCGAGCCAAATCAGAATGGATCATCAAGCTTAGCAAACGTCGCATCCTTCTCTGATAAAGCCTTCGAATGAAGGAAACGGGCAACAAAGTCCGTAAAGTTGACTCCATGCCCCCCGGACTCCAAAAACAAGCTCTCATAGATATTTAACACTTTGATCAAACTCGAGAACTTGTGGCGGATAGCATTTTCCGGGGTAAGGACCATGACTACCGATTCGGTGGTAAATATATACTCGTCAGAAGGAAGTATCTCCTCATAATGCTTCCTTCTGAGGGTAACCTGGAAATTTCTGCAAATTCTTCCAGCGAAATTGATACCTCATGATCCGACAAAAGAAACGTGTGGGTCAGAATATTCCACTGCTCTAGAAAGGATTTAACCCACCACACATGAGGAATGTGGTAATAAAAGAGAGACGCGTAGACCACTGGGTATAACCCGGTTTTCAGCAGTAGCGATTTCTTGGCCAATAAAATGTAACGGGCTTACTGGAGGTAACCAGCCGGATGTCAAGGGGTCACTCCTATTGTGTAAAAATGATCCTAAGGACGCCCTTCTCCTTGACACATGCGACACCCCAAAATATCTAGGGCCATTGGCGGCTGGACTGGTATCGACGCCATAGAAGGTTAGAGACGACCTTCCATGGTCTAATTGACCTCTTCCACAGTATAAGCGACCTGCGAAAGGTTAGCATAATGAATTGACGAGATCGGTTCCGATGGCGCCGCATAAGCAAAGTTGCGCCGACCCTGAATAATATAGCTATATCATGCTCCCCATAGATGAAGAGATTTCCGTTCCGGATCGTAGTTCCGGATTAAAGTAAGAACTTCATGGTCAGTAGGGACGTCAGCAAAGGCACTCCCTGAACGAACATAAGCTAAAAAGGAACCGAAAGCCATAGTACTTGAAGAGAAAAATCAGTGGAGATTTAAGGCATATTAAAATCACTACAGTCTAAAGGAAAATTCAATGGGCCCTACAAAATCATGGAGATGGCTCATCAATGATGAGACATGCGCCCATTGTAAGAATCCAAAAGGATTCTCATTAAATGAATAGTCCCATTAAACAGTGGAGTTAAAAAACTCCCAATGTTCTCGAAAAACGAGTCTGTTAAAAGATAGCAACAGATTTAAATACGTAAAAGGGGTATTACAACCCTAAAAAGGAATAGGAAGGGGAATAAAATTCCTAAAAGTTCCAAAATTTCTCAGAGTTAAGCTCTGTAAAACAAGATAGAATTAAATTCCTCCGATAATGAGATTAAATCCCAGAAATCCCCATGTTGGGAGACAGATGGAACATATAATGGAATTGAATTTTAGAAAACCTCAAAGATCAGGATCAATGATAGGGTAAAACCCTAAGAAGAGAACTAACGATTCTCAGGAATGCCCATCGACTCAAGACCCACGGTCTACTCAAAAGGGGAAAAGTTCTTTCTGAGAACTCTGAGAGATCATTTCAAGAAAATAGCTGAGCTCTGTTAATGGGAGGTTCTTTTAAGAGTTAAACTCTGTTCATAATCCTTACTAATTTTTTTAGCAGAGTTTAACTCTTATCAGAAGGAGTTCTATGAGCAGAGATCTAAACTCCGAGATGAGAATTAAATTCTCAAAGAAGAAGGAAACTTAAGAAAGATGATGAGACGGCAGTCATCTCAAGGGCCAAAGGCCCTATTTATATGACGTCAGGGGACGGTTCAACTCCCTAGAAAATCAAACGATGGTAAAAATGACACCGTCGCACTCACGTGTAGGCCACGTGAGAACAACGGTGGGGGAATTTGTTCCCCTAATATTTAAACATAATAAAATAGTTAAGCTCTATTAAAATTTAATGAGGCAGCGCCTCACGTGCCCCACACGAGGGCGCCAGCACCTTAGGATTAAATCCTATGACGGCGGCGCACGTGAAACCCATTTGGGTGCCAATGTGTAAAGCACAGGAGCGCCCAGAATTAAATTCTTAAATGGCGCCCACATGCGTGACACATGATCGCCGGGGCCCAAGTTAAAATCAGTAGAATTAAATTCTATAGGGGGATATTTCCCTAAAAACTGGGATACTCTCTGTTTAACAAAGCCGTTGGATCAAAGATCCAATGAAGATGACAAATTATCAAAATATAGAATTAAATTCTATTAGGAGAAAATATCTCCCAAATATTTTTAATTGAGAAAGATACTCTAGGTTGGATCAAAGATCCAATGATAGAATAAAATTTTATTTTGAGATTATATTTTCTCAATCTTTACAAACAAAAAAGATTACTCTCTGTAAAACAGAGAGCTCTTAGACTAAAAATCCAGTGATAATTAAAAATCCTCGTTTTACAGAATAAAATATTGTACATGGAAAAATATTTTGGCGATCTTGTTAAAAACAAGAAAATATATTCCATAAAACAGAAATTATTGGATCAAAAATCCAACAGTGGGTAAAATCCTCTGAACAAATTAGAATCTCTCAATGAGAGATTTTCTCAAAACTAATTAAAAATTTTCCTCTACTATATAAAGGACCCGAGACTTCAAATCTCATATAGAGAGAATCCCGCATAAACTTTACAAAAATACAGAAGGCTCTAAAAGACAATAGAGAATTTAATTCTCAATAGAAAAGAAGATCTTTTCCTCCTCTCAAACCCTGGGTAAAGAAACCACAGAGCTCAAAATATCTTTTTTACCTATCATATCGTATCTAAGGGTTTAACCATTCTCAAGAACTTAGTTTTTTCTCTAGATCTGAGATCCACAAGACAAGTTTCGCACAAGATGAGAATTTAATTCTCACCGGGAAGATCTTGTTCTTGAGAATTAAAGATTCATAAAAGAACTATGAAAAAGAAAAAGAACTGTTTCCCCCAATCAGAGCAATACTCTGTTTTGAATTTCAAAATTCAAAAATTGAAGCAACGCTTCAGATCGCTTGCGCTGTGGGCTACGTGGTAAAAGCAGACACGCCGGCGCTAGGAGCGCTGCGCCCTAGGCAGCGCACCCCCAATCAGAGCAAAGCTCTGTTTCAAAATTCAAAATTTAAAAATTGAAGCAACGTTTCAGATCCCTTGCACTCTGTGTTGCACGCCACGTGTCAAACACAGGCGCGCTAGCGCAATTGCGCTGCGCTGCGCGCCACGTGTTAAACCCAGACGCGTTAGCGCCAATTGCGCCAGCGCTGCAATTTAAAGAATTCCCCACCGTTAGATCAAAAAATCTAATAATAATAATAAATTATTAATCAGAATTAAAATTCTGTTCTAGAAAGATCTTTCCAATCTTATTAAAATAAGAAGATTATCTTCTGTAAAACAGAAGCCTTATGATCAAAGATCCAACGATGGGAAATATTCCCAAATCAATCAGAGAAAGATCTCTTCAACTAATTTAACAAATCAATTGGCCCTATATAAAGGCGTCAAGACTTCAAGTCTCAGATAGAGAAAAACCCTCTGCAAATTTTGAGAAAAACTCAAAGAGAAAGAAAGGTAAGCCTTTGAAGAAAGAAGATCATTTTCTTCATCTTTAAAGGTAAAGAACTATATTCTTGAAAAAAACAGAGATGAGATCATCTCATTAAAAAAGAAGAACTATCTTCCAAAAAGATCAGAGATCTGAGAACAAGATCAAGGTCTTCAAAAAAAAAGAAGAAAAAGATCAAAAAAATCTAATTATAAAAGATTAAAAGAAGTAATTTACTTCATTCACAGATCTTCTGATCTATAAAGGCAGAACCTTTCATCTCATTAAAAAAGAAGAACTGTCTTCCAAAAAGATCAGAGATCTGAGAACAAGATCAAGGTCTTCAAAAAAAAAGAAGAAAAAGATCAAAAAGATCTAATTATAAAAGATTAAAAGAAGTAATTTACTTCATTCACAGATCTTCTGATCTATAAAGGCAGAACCTTTTGATAAGAGCAAGAACTTTGGTTCTTGAATCTTGAGGCAAAACCTCTTTTAAAAGAACATAAACTTGTTCTTTGATCTTAAATTGATCAAAAATGCGCTCTGCGCTATTGGACAATGTTTTGCACTCTTGAATTGCGCCTTTGTGCTTATTGGGCTGTCGCACTGCGCCAGAACGCGCCACATGTCAACCACAGAACAATTTGCACTTTGCGCTTCTAAAAATAGCGCACTGCGCTCTTGGACTGGCGCACTGCGCTACGGCGCACTAAGTATCACTCACTGGCGCAGCGCACTCATAAAGTGCAGTGCGCTAACAGACTTGCGCTTAGCGCCGAGCGTAACACGTGTCACCTTCGCATGCGCTAGCGCAATGCGCTCTTTGATTGGCGCAAAACGCCTGACAAGCCACGTGGCGCACTATCAGACCACTATTTTGCTCCTAATAAATGCTATGCATTATTAAAAGGGCAGAGCCCAAACAAAGGCCCAACAGGTATAACATAAAATAAAATGTCAAACATTTTTAGCTGGACTTAGCTCAATTCTGGCCATAAGTCCTTAATTTAAATTGAACTGAGCCCAACTGCTCTTCCAATCAATTTACACCCGGTTCGAGGGTACATCTCTTCACTCCTCTGATATTTGTCGTTGTAATCCTTCAACGTCGACAGAGAGGTGACGGGTCTCGACAACCACACATTATTACGGACTGTGGGGTCTTTAAACTCATGGACTATAACGTCCTTAATCTCGACCGTGATGTCTTAAAACTAATACCGGACTGTGGGGTCCTTAAACTCATGGGCTATGACATCCTTAAGCTCGACCGTGATGTCTTAAAACTAATACCGGACTGTGGGATCCTTAAACTCATGGACTATGACGTCCTTAATCTCGACCGTGATGTCTTAAAACTAATACCGGACTGTGGGGTCCTTAAACTCATGGACTATGACGTCCTTAACCTCGACCGTGATGTCTTAAAACTAATACCGGACTGTGGGGTCCTTAAACTCATGGACTATGACGTCCTTAACCTCGACCGTGATGTCTTAAAACTAACATCGGATTGTGAGGTCCTTAAACTCATGGAATATGATGTCCTTAACCTTGACCGCGATGTCTTAAAACTAACATTGGAACGTAATGTCCTTAAACTAATTATCGACCGCAATGTCTCTAAACTAAACAATAGAGTCCAATTACTCTTTTTTTGGATCTAAACGATCCCGTTAAGTTGATCTTAGTCTAGAATTAGACTAACGTGTCTTTAACAAACGTTTAAGTTGATCTTAGCCTTAAATAAGGTTAACGTATCCTTAAACACAACCCCCCAAACCCAAATCTAAGAAAGATACGGATTTGGACTAATCCACGTCCTACGGGCGACAATACAAATTAGTCTCTGTATACAATCCACGGGCAACCAAACACAAAACAAACACCCACGACACGAAATGACCATATGGAGAAGGAGAAAGTTGTTACCGCGAGGCGGTAGCGTAATTAAGTGCAGGGGCTTGCGCCTGCAGGGAAGAGCGTCCCCACAATAAAAAACCTCTCAAATGAGGGGGAATCTGACGAAGTCTGCTATATCGGCCGCATCCATTTAAGCCTTCGATACATGGTGCCATAAATCAACTTGGCATCTTCGGAGAGGTGGACGGATAACACCAATTAGCATCAGCCCCGAATTTCAGGAAAGACGGACTTATGTGGTCGCGTCTCCGTGATTCGGAGGGGAACAGATTCTGGCACGCCCAGTGGGACCTTTTCCTCTTTCCTGTCCACACTTCGTATGTCGTATTCGCGAACGAATCGCGGTTTGTTAATGGTTGTCTTTGGGTTTCAAGTTACTAAGATTTGGTTTCTTGCTTGGCGTAAAAAGCAAACAGCAATGGCATTCACCTGCTCGAAGCGTTCCACATGCAAATGCAACTCACGTCCTGCCTTAGCTGGGGGCATAACCTATGGGCCCCAAGCGGCTTCTCTATTCACGATGCCCGTGGAGCAGATTACTCAAGCCACCATAGGGCTATTTTTCGGGACCATGCTCCTGCCAACAAACTTCACTGCTCCCGTTCCCGTACCAGAAGCTCCCAAGAAGTCGGTCTTCGATCGACTTACAGCTACTGCGGCCCCTTTCAGCGGGTCGTCCAACATCAGCGCCTCAGTCTTCTCCAGATTGGGCCAAAATTCCTACGGGCCCATGATGAAGGTTGCAGTCCCAGAGAAGGTTATTCCGAAGAGAGTAACCAACCCTGCTCCTGAAGTTGTCAAGGCGGCTTCTTCTGCCAAGGGGACGGTCTTTACAAGACTGACCGTCCCAACTCCCACTCCCGCTCCTGCTACTCAAAGAACATCAGTCTTTAATAGGCTGACACCGGCAATAGCCCCTCACCTGAACAGGGGGCAAGACAAGGCCATCCCCATCACCGAGCCAACTCCATCAGCTCGACATGCTCGACGTCACCACTGACGCCGAGTGAGGAAGTCAGGAGGCAACTCCCCTTCTGGGCTAACTCCACCAGCCCCGACGGCGGAAATTAATGCTGCTGTTCCAACTAGGAACAATTTTGAGCTGCTGAATAAGGTGCGTAAGAATTCTCCTACCACCGTACCGAAAAGGTCTCCTCCTCCACTGGAGAAGGTTGCGGAAGCAAAGCCAGAACAGTCCCCTCAGCGGCTGTCCTCCAAGATCTACAATGTCTGGCGGCAGGTCCAGAACTCAGTGGTTGATCAAGGTTACCTTCACCGACAAAAAAGGGCGAAGGTTCAATAAGAAGAAAGCCATCCTGCCAAGCCACAGAAAGCTATTTGGGTGCCCACCGCGACGGCCCCCTCAACTTCGACCGCTCATAAGAAAAGAAGGCCGGAGAAGATCCCCATGCCTGCGACAAATGTCAAAAGCACTGAGCCCAAACGCCCTAAGTCTGGGGGCATGGTGGTCCATACCATTTACATAGCATCCGGGAAGGAAGATAGTCGTGCTTCTACAGGCCACCAGCCACTCACTTGATCCATCACAAGAGCCCAGGAACAACAGCAGCAGAAGCTCCAGGAGATGCTAACTGCGATGACCGCACTCACCGGACCAAAAGAAATCCTGGAGGTATCATCGGAACAACGTCGCGAATACGAGACTGATGCTGAATTCCTTCGTAGAATGCTTGAAAAGAAGAATAAGGAGGCTGCGGAACAAGTGGCCAATATAAAGAAAATGGCTCTTCTGTTCCAAGACATGGTGGGCATGATGATCCAGCCGGATCCCCCAGCTGAAGATCCTCCGATTATCCTCGAAGACGACAGAGGAGAGACGTCAAATCCACCTCCGGCTCTTTCAACAGCCAAAGAGAAAACAATCTCTAAGGCTGCCCTGGATGATTATATTGCTCAACAAATATGAGTTCACCAGGCAAATGAAACGGCCGGCCAAGTCATCAAAACGGGGCGACTATATCCGGGCTGGTATGATCAGATAAAATACCCGCCGGGCTACACGATCCCGAAATTCCATGTCTACAAGGGGACAGGCAATCCCCATCAACATGTCGCCCAGTTCAGGGCTCTTTGTGGCAACACCGGCGACGATGATAAGCTCTTGTTTCGCCAATTCATCGGCAGCTTATCGGAGACGGCGTTTGAGTGGTACTCCGAGCTTCCAAACGACTCCGTCAAAACTTTCGCAGAGATGGAGTTGCTATTCACCCAGCGATTCGCGAGCGCCAGTGAACGCACCCCAATAACGGCGTTGATTAATGCAAGGGTGAAGCCGGGCGAAACTTGGGTTCAATATGCAAATCCGATGGCGGAACCTGTGGTCGAAGTGCGAACAGCGCATCGAAGAAGCACCAGCGGTGGGTATGTTCGTAGGCACTCTAGACCCTCATGCAACTATTTCACAGTTCATGATGTTCTTTAAACCGACCATGTTCCAGGCTTTAATCGATAAGCTAGCCTAGATGGATCAAATGGGTCACAAACAGTCTCTCCCGAAACCGGAACCACGGAACGATAAGGGTAAAGGGAAGGCAACCTTCGTGGCGAACACCCAACAGCAGCCCAGTGCTCCAAAGCTAGCAGATCAACTGGAAAAGAGATGGCGCTATTATAAAGAGAAAATGAAGTGTCATTACTCATTCCCGCTGGATAAAACGAAGAGGCTGTTTGAGCTGGCGATGCACAACAGGCTTATCAACTTGCCAAATCCAAGGCGATCACCAAAACCCAGCGAAGTGAATAATCCCAGTTATTGCCCGTACCACCAAACGGTAAGCCATCCGATCGAGGATTGCTTCGTCTTTAAGGGATGGATCGAAGATCAATACCTACAAGGAAAATTTGCGCTGTGTGAGAAGTGGAAAGTAAACCCACCACAACCGCACACCCCTAAGAAGACGGACACACTTGGGGCAACGCGTTCTTTTGTTGAAGAAGCTCCGTGGGAGGTCATGCTTTCAGCCAAGACCAAAAGGATGCTGAATGATCTTCAGACATGCCCGACAATCAGGTGGAAGAACCCGCTAGAACCCCAGATCATCGAAGGGATGCTGAAGCCGCGCCCAACTCCAAAGATTGGTGGTGATGACCCAAGCACTCACACCCAGCCGTTAAAATCTTCAAAGAAGAAGAAGAGGAGATCCAAAAAGCCCGTGAAGCCTGGCAACAAGCGCACGGACCTGCAAAAATAGATTGATGCGCTGGAAGAATATAATCAAAAGGCTTGGACTCCCATTATGCTCCAAGAGTTCCTCAGCCACGTCTTTTAGGAGGAAGATGATGGAAAAGGCTCATCGGATGAATCTGAGGGTTACGTAGCAAGTTGTCATGTGATCTCTCACTCGTTTATAGACGATGAAAAGGCTTCTTGCACAAAGAAACTGGAGGCAGAGCCTGAAGCAGAGCTTCTGGGGCCGTCAGATGAAATGATCGACGCATTCCTCAACAAAGCTCTCCTAAAAAGTAAAGCTGATCGGGAGTATGAGATGACCATATTTGAAAGAGCCAAACGTCGGCGACTAGACGAAAGTGTCAAGTCACCCCTGCCAAATCAAGGAACACCCGTCGCAGATAAAAACAAGTTCAAGATGAGAAAAATGTTTGCTAAATCCATATCAATGGGATTGAAGCTACAGCCCTCCCAAGGAAACACCCCCGACGAAGCAAAGATGTATCCTAGCTACTGCTCATATCATCAAAAGATTTCGCACCCTACCGAGGAGTGCAATGCTTTTAAAAGATGGTGGCAGGGGTATGTTGCTCACCGGCAACATTTTAAGCGGATGAAACGCAAAACTCAGCGGGAGCAAAGAAGTGCGACTGAGGAGCATAAAAGAGATACCGGTAACTGTCGCATGGTCAACACCGGGGGATTGCAAATTCTCACTTTTGGAAGCGACTCTGACGAAGAAATGGCTCTTGGCCCCCTCTTTAAAGAATCCGCATTGAGGAAGGAGGAAGAACCGAAAGCCTGTGAAAACATCTAGCTGCACAATCGCACACTTCCAGAAAAGAATCTCGGATCCATGAGTAAAAAAGATAAGGGAAAAGAAAAGGTCTCCGAGGATATCGCCCTGGATGACCAAGTCATGAAAGAACTGACCGCCAAGGACCCACCAAAGAAGAGTAAGGTGGACTATAACGTTCTGGCGCACTTGAGGAAGTTACCCTCACAGCTCAGTATTCTCGACGCCCTTTTACTATCCAAAGAAGCGAGAGATTCATTGATCAAGGCGCTACAAGAACCAGAGCAATTCCAAGCTTTGCTCGCCGAAGAAAAAATGAAGGACGAGCTAGAGGAACTACACACAGCCGATATCACCTTCGGCGATGAAGACCTCCTCCTTGGGACGTGCGAGCACAACCGTCCCTTTTATGTCTCAGGGTACTGCCATGATATAAAGATAGGCAAAATCCTGGTCGACAATGGGTCTTCCGTCAATCTTCTCAACGTACGGTGTTGAAGGAAATCTGCATGAGTGTCCAGCATCTCGCTCATGATAAAATCACCATCTCTGGTTTTGATTCCCAGTCATCATAGACTCTCGGGTCTATGATATTGACACTACGCTTCGGGCTGCTTGTCACAGACCTTATATTTTATGTCATTGAAGCCAAGACATGCTATAACGCTTTACTCGGTCGGCCTTGGTTACACGAGTACAACATCATCCCTTCTACACAACATTAGTGTATGAAATACTTTAAGGACGGTCTCGAGTATACCGTGACAGGAGAGCTGAATCCATTCTCCGTGAATGAAGTCCGCAAGTACGAAGATGCAAAATACTTCTTGCCAGATTTCGAGGACGCAGAGAGATGTCACAAGCCGGAGAACAAAGTTATCACCACCATTCCAGTCTTCAGGAGTGATACTGAAGAAGAAGGAGCGATAATTTATTCAGGTCCACCCCAGCACAATAAGCCAGGACTGTCCGCTCCTATGTTGACCTTTGGCAACGACTCGGAAGATGAAGTCCATGCTATATTCTCTGCTCGACCTCCAATACGAACATTCACTGTTGAAGAGTAAAGTTTGCAAATTGCCATGGTTCCGCCCAAACATCATAAAGAACTGGACGTGCTTGATACCTACAGTGTGGAAGAGCTGCAGATGTTCTATGTCCCTCCCAGGCGAGAAGGCGAAAAGGAGATCCTATTCTACCGCTCCGGGGAAACTAAAGTGGAAAAAGAAATCTGGCACGGTGCGGATCCTACACTTGACAGGCTTCAGCCCATCCGTCTGCCTAGATTTTATACAGAAGGCTTGAAAAGGTTGTTGAAGCGCCAAGGGATACCCTTTAAACAGACCGCTCGTAAACCTAAGTTCTGTGACAGGGTCTGGAACGTTCCCGGAACTCAACGCAAGTTGCCCAGGGAGAATGGAAGCGATCGAGCTTGGATACGTTCGATCCAAGAAATGGGAGCTACTCCGCGACTGCTATGTCGTGCATGACTTTGATGAAGAAGGAGATGCTCAATTGGAGAGTGCTAATCCTAAACCAGAAAAAGTCCCCGACATAAAATGCCCAGTCCATCATTCGAAGAACAAATGGACAAGCTTATAAGGGAAGCTGGTCAAAAAGTTTGAGATGACCATAACCGCGAAATGACCATCTACGAGAAAGCCAGGATGCAACGCCTTCTCCAACTTGCTGCGAAAAATGAAAATGCCCCTCCCTGTCAAGCTGTTGTAAAAAAGGCCCGACGCAGAGGCAAAAACAAGTCAAAAAGTGGAAAAGGCATTCAACAACGACAAAGCGGGACCAAGAAGTCACGCGAACGGGAATTGAGCGGTCCGGATTTGTCCCTGATGAAGAAAATGAGTCGAGCATACTCTTTTCCTCAAGACAAGATAAAGAAAATACTTGATCTTGCCATAAGACATCAAATGATTATCCTCCCGGAGTCCAAGCACCCCGAGCAAACTGTTGGATATAGTGCCCTCAAAGTCAATTATTGGATCGCAGGTACGTGATTGCAATGATTGATGGAGAACCTATACCGATATGACAGTCTTGCTGGAGATGATAGTATGCTATCTGGTTTGTCTTTATCATCGTATACATGCTTTAGTTCACTATTGCATGATGATAGAGCCCATAAGATTCTTGCTTGACTGCCAGCAGTATGATGGTGATCATATACGTGGGAGCTGGGTCTGTAAGAACATCCTAAAAGTGTCCCTAGTCGTGGGAGTTTCGAGACAAGGTATCGATACTCCAGAGTAGACTAGTGTATACAGTCGAGGCCCCGACGAGGGGCGGTGGCCGGTCTCATAAGCCATTGGTGTCAGTTGGTTCACCTAAGATGTATACAGGTGCCATTGGGTTATGAGTACACTGGACAGGACTCGCCGGGAATATACTAGTTGGTATTATACATATCATCAGATAGCAGTTCCTAGGTGACATGTGTACATGTTAGTTTGTCGACCTGAGATCGTCATTTGTCTCGTGTGAGTTCCCACATAGAGGCAGTGAGCGGATCGTCGAGGATTCATCTCTCCCGGTATTGGGGGTTGATGTCGCGCAGTGTACGGATGGCCATCACTAGAAATGCTCGGCCGAGGTAGTGGAGAATTACTGATTTGGATCAGTAGTTTCTTAGGTGGTGATGGGCTTCATACCAACACGAATTATCGCGTTATTAGGGGTCTGACTTTATCCACCCCCTAGGCCGATATGCGATACTCTTAGACAAATGGACCGGACTGTACGGATATTGTCACTGTTAGGCTCAGCAGGGTTTCTGGATGAGTTCGCTCGTCAGCTTCTCTTCCAATCAATACATAGGCAACCGTTACGTACAGCTTGTACCTCTGACGTGCTAGTAGTTATACCCAGTGCCAGTATGTTGATGAGTCATTAGAGTCCCCCACAGATAGTTTCCCAAGTTCGGGCGAAACATTGTAGAGGCCATATGGTTTTATGGCAGGGTTCGGAAAATGCACGTGCGTTTACGCACGTGTCATATTTCGGGCAGATAATACTGGTAGGCTTTGGTTTAAGCCGGATCTGAGTATTATACTGTGTAGATATAATATCTTTGTCTCATTTGCATTTGTATTCGGTCATAATACAAATACGGGTATGTTTATACTGATACGGGATTATCCTGAAATTCGTTTCGCGATCGCTTTTGGAAATTGCCAGTTTCCAGTTTTCTATCTCCCGTATTTGATATTAGGTTAAATGCGGATTTATCTTTTCTTGGGTGAGTCGTGCTTCTAGATGATGACTAGGGTGTTGAGGTGGCTAGTGACTCTTTAGTGCTTTAATGATTCATTTAATGAACAGGTGACTAAGGGTTATGAATCATTGTTTCATTTAATATTTTAGTGAGGTGTATTATTGACTCATGCCTTTCTTTGTGTGCTAATGGTCACCCTCTCCCTTCCTACACTCACCCCCCACCTCCTCAAATAGTGGTCGGCCCCCTCTCTTGAAGGATATGGTTGTTGATTAAAATGATGAGGATTTTGATTCATGGAAATTTCATATGCCCATTTCTCATTTACCCGGTAAAAAGGTAACTTCATTAACCGTTCGTCCATGGCTTTGGACGAAGCGAGACAAAGTGTTCTACTCATTCTCTACATCAATCTTGGACATCTCTTTTAGCAAACTTGATGACCGAGTTGCCTCGGTTCAGAGGCGGGAGCCCGTTTAAAGATCCGTCGACGTGGTGCCACCTGGACGAGAAGATTGGAGATTCATGAGATCGGAGCAGCCGCAACAAAGCATGGGATGATGGTTGAAGACCGAAGGACTCGGATCGTTTGGTATAATATTTCTACCCACTTTGTAGTTTGTTAGTTTAGCTTTAATGGCAGATCCGGGTTATAGTACGCGATAGCGCCAGTTGTAAAAGTTTTTGTTCCGCATTTGGCGTCTGTTAGACGGCCGGGGCGCTACCGTGGACTTACAGTGGTATCAGAGCCTCACCATTAAGCTTTACTAACTTGTGCTAACACGTTTAAAATATCGATCGGACCGATTTTCAAAAACTACACTTTATCTGTTCAAACTTTCTTTCGATTTTTAAAAGGGTCTAAAAATTATTTTGCATATCACAGAAAATTGAGCAGGGTTTTTGAAGACTTCTGGTGAAATTCGAGCACGTGTTCCCACAGAACCACCGCGGATCCGCGGTCAAAACTAGGGTTTGACCACGGAACCGCGGCCACTTTGTGGGAACAGTGCTCCAATTTTTTCCAAAGAGCTTCACATGGGAAATTGTGGTTTTTGGTATATTTCTTTTGGGCCTAGATTTTATTACTGTACACCAGATGTACGTGGGGCCCACTTCGGGATATTTTGTCGACCGAAATTTAAACGTGTTAGTTTACAATATTTACATTATATCTCCGACCGTGAATGTCATTCGAACGGTAAACCACGTCAAATTGTTATAGTCCTTTTAGACTGGTTTGCGACGTGACATTCGTATTGATGTTCTGTGTTGTGCTGAGTTGTTGCGGCTATGTCGTGGTGAATAGCAGTGTGCAATGGTAGTGTTGTTTGGATTTATCTGTATATTTCATATTTCGGGGCGAGCGTCCAACATGTGGACTACCGTCACTGCCTGTTTGTATAATATTCTTTTGGGGCACGACCGGGCTGAGGTCGATATACCCGTTGTATTTATTTTCTTTTCTGTACGGAGTGCACGGATAGCCGGGTTCTGGAGGGCAACAGGTCTGTATCTCATGGGTTTGAGAGGCAGAGGGACCTCACTATAGAATTGGCAAACTATTCGCCGCACTCGTAGGGCGTACAGGTTGACCCAAGGAAGGGTACTCAAGTTACCGGATTCCGTGAAGTGACGGGTGGTCCATTCACTATGCTGTAGGGGGCTACCTTGCTTTAGGTTTTGGCGGGTAATTTGCCGCACCCGTAGGGGTCTAGGTTTCATTGCACATGCTATCCAAACGACTAGAGGAACGTCGGATTTCAGTAGCTGCTTTATGTAATCCGGGGTTTCCAGATTATTTGTATTGTTTAGTGATGCTTATTACTTTTCTGTAATATTACATATTATCACGCCTGGAGCGATTATTGTAAATTGGTATATATATTATTAGATGTTGTATATGTTTTACACCCGCGCTAGTCCAGTCCCCGCTCTGTCGTTAGTTAAGTAACCTAACGGGTGATGACGGGACCCAGTGGCGAATGCAGATGGCATATACGTACATTATATTTTCGTTCTTTTCTGGTGTGATTAATTGATGGAACTGCATTGATTCTTATCAATGCAAGGATAAAACAAACCTATATTTGATGTTGTTGGAACAGTTTTTAAAGGTTTTATTACAAAGACGTTTCCTTTTGTTATGCATCGTGGTATTCGGTTATGAATATCCTGCACCTCATTCGACGAGGCAAGGGCCGATATCCCTTCACTGGGAGTGACCCCTTGGGCAGAAGTTTGCGTCAGGGTAATAACTTCACTATAGTCGATTACAAGTTGTTTTGCATCGCGGTATTCAGTTGGAATATCCTGCACCTCATTCCACGAGGAAAGAGCCGAGATCCCTTCACCGGGAGTGACCTCTTTAGCAAAGGTTTTCGCCACTATATTTTTATAAAAAGCTATCAGGTTCCTTCAACGAGATCAAGTTCATTACGTTAAAGGTTTTTCGCCAAAAACCAGCCGTATCCCTCCGTCGTATCTTATGGATGGTCAGTAGTATTCAAGCTATGATTGTTGGCTTTCGTCAAGGCATGGTGTTTGGTAGCTGCTGGGGTATTCATTTGTAGCATAGATAGATGTGTTGGTTTAGGACAGTCGTATTACCTTGTTGGCTTTGTCAAGGGTATATACGGGTGGGTTCAAATTAACCTGGATAATGACGGGTAGAACTTGACATGTGACTTATGATTTGTTGGCTTTCGTCAAGGTCATAAGAGCATGGGGTAAAAATCACATCGGGAGTTTCAAACTAAAACTTGCCAGGCATGCGCATACCTTCTGGAGTGTGATAACTTGAGTGGCTTCCATCAAGTTATCATGCGATGATAGTTGGATCCCGATTCTCACTGATGAGTTGGTTTACTCTTCGGGTGATCCCGACTAATTCTTCTTTCAGGTTTGGAGGAGAATTTGAGAATACAGTGGGAGGTTTCCTGATTAGATAAAGTGATAACCATTCTGATCTAGGTTAGAGTGCACGCAGAGTGTTTCTTTTCTCTCTCTCTCTTTGGCAGCGACCTTTGACCGACCCTACACTATGACTCAGTGACCAAATTGACCGAACCTTCTTAAAATACCGGCTTTTGGATTGTCCGAGTTGCATAAGTCATTGCCGCTTCTTCTTTTACCCTTTGCATTTTTCAGAACACCCCGTATTACTATGGGCATCCACTTCCATTGGATAGATCCATCGTATGGTTATATACGAACTCGGAGGGACTTCTTCAAGGATAGATCCAGGTTCAGGAGAAATTGATTGGTTTATTCAGTTGTCTTTTATTATCATCTTCTCTCAGGTTGCGAGGGCTCCTTAGTTTAGGAGAGTACACCTATTACGCTTATTGGATAGTCTTATTCCAAACCGTAGGCAGGTGCCGAAAGGTAGGGGATGAAGAAAACCAATTAGCTCAAGTAGGGTGTGCAGAAGGTAATAACTAAAGACAAAATAAAAGGATTAGAAAGAGGGCAAAGTAAATTGCGACTGTTATCATTCACGACCAGATCGCGTACTTCATCGCCCCTCCTTTTTCACCTTTTCTTTTTTCCCCAGTTCGGGGGAAATAGAATAAGGTATTATTCTGTTGTCTTTTATCATCATCTTCTCTCAAGTTGAGAGTACTCCTTGGTTTAGGAGGGTACACCTATTATGCTTACTAGATAGTCTTCTTCCAAACCATAGGCTAGTGCCGAACGGTAGGGAAGGAAGAAAACCACTTAGCCTAACGATGGTATACAGAAGGTAATGAATAAAGACAAATAAAGGGATTTGGAGAGATGGCAAAGAAATATACAGTTATAATCATGAATTGGTTTATGGAAGAGGCATTACTAGGAATACCAGGATACCCCTACGAAACATTTTCATGTTTCAGTGCATTGTTAAAGGAAAATTGATTTCCCGATTACATACTTACTCCAGGGTATGTATTTACTAGGTTTCATTCTCACATCTGTATAGTTTTACAGATAACGAGTGGAAGTTATTGGGAATTAGGTGATCATCCTCATTATATCGGAATTCGTTGTAATTGGTGATATTTGAGGAAATCTCCTGGGGACGGTTTTCAACCTACGACGCACATGTTTTGAGTTATTAAATTCAGCGGACTTATACAGAGTATTGTATGTTGTCCAGTGTCCATCAGGACAAAGGGGATGGTCCTCGTACTATGTTCTGTTTACTTATGACTTCTCTAATTTTAGACAAGTGTTTCGTAGAAATACAAGGTCTAAGTTTCGAGAAGTTGTAGGTATAAGAATAAAGTAAAGAACCAGGTGTCGCAAGTATCGGGATTCTTCAAAGAGATCGAAGATATAGATTCTTGTGACTGGTATTCAGTTGATAATAATGGTTTTGAGAAACTTGTTTCTCTTTCAGGTTACTCGTAATTGGATGGATTCCTAAGTTGAGTAATGATGATTATCCTTTCTCTATTGAGTTGATATGCACTGAAGACAGCTGCATGATTTGAATCTGGTTCCAGTTAAATAAGTGTCAAAGTTTCTATATTAGATATAGAATGATTCATATCTTAATGATGTTAAGGTAAGGAGAGTTGTCCAGCTTATGCTTAAAACCAGACACTGGATAACTCAAGGCACGTTTCTATAATGGCAGTTTGTGGGTTGACCCTGGGTTTGACGAGGGTTGACTTTCTACCATCTGGAAAATCAATAGTGATATTGTTCTTGACTCACCACAGTTTTTGTAAAATGGATTTTTTCATAAAACAGTAGTGGGAGTATGGTAGAACTGGAAGTGATTCCAGAACCGCAAACGATTACGGAAAATTTAATAGGACCTATATATTCAATCAGGTTTGACATTCCAATAGCCACTCCGCAAACATGGTGGGTAACCTCAGATGCCCGAGAGGTACTCCGGTAGCCTTAAGGACAGTGACAGGGAGGTTCTTGTTTACCCAGACTTGATAATACTGTTGTTCCAGACTATGAGACCCGGCAGGAGGATATGTATAGCATCGTTCTAAACTAGTTTTAGAAGTGTACGTATATATTATTCTGCCAGAGGGTTGTCGTAGTCAGTGGGAGCAGCGGAAGTATAGTGGACAAGTAGCTTATGTCTATTTATAGGCTTGAGCAGATATAGCGGAGATAAGATCATCTATTTTGATGTAATAGTCATGGCTTTGACTTTATCAGAATAGGGGATGGATCTGTTAAGAAGGTAGTAGGGTGTAATGTCCTGGTATTTGGATGACATACACAGAGTAGGAAGTAAAATTCCTATACTGCGATCGGTTGTACTTTGGTCGTCACACAGTTGTTTCTCCACAAAGGACATGGATATAATATCAAACATTCTGGTTACTAGATCTATGGTTTTAGATCTAGAATTGGGTAGTTTCCCAATCTGGGTACTTTGACAGTATTCTAATGGTATTTTAGAATAGATGACTCCTGGTATGGTGGTGTACCTGCAGTTGATGGAGTCACCCTCTCTAAAGGTCTTATAGACTAAAGGAGATAGGGATGCGCATGATTGGCAGATCACTTGCTTAGGCAATTGAGTCAATCGTGAGATGTCAAGTACCACACCAGATGTTTTTGCACTAGATGCGATAAGTTTATATTAATCCAATCCTAGAGAAACATTAGGAAGCAGTTTTAGAACATGAATGGATGTTCTATAGATTTGATAATGGCAGCCTCCTTGAGGAGACGGTTATCATTCAAGGCTTCCAAGATGACCTGGATGACAGAGTGATTGTCAGAGTTATAGTTTTCCCTCTGACGAGGGACAGTATTATGGACAGGTGGTCCAAGAGGATACTGTGGGAGGCATGGTGCGCGATACTGATTAGGTTCAGTTATCAATAAAGTCTAAGAAGTTTGGATTTGGAGTTCATTTATGAACTAGGTCCCATCAGATATTCAGACATATTCTAAGACAGGTATTACTCGATTCGGGAGATGGCTTTCTCCGCAAACTTGAGATTAAGAGAGACATAGAAAGAAACATCAGGGCGGATCCACTCACTGGGGCTATTTCTCGAACACAAGAGTTTTACAAACTAGCTTTGTGAAACTGATTAGTAGAGGAGGTGGATGTTTGGTATCACACGGGCTGTGAGTATGCGACATCGCAATAATTAGCCTTAAGTGCAAGTGGGAGATTGTTGGATATAGTGCCCTCAAAGTCAATTATTGGATTGCAGGTACGTGATTGCAATGATTGATGGAGGACCTATACCGATATGACAGTCTTGCTGGAGATGATAGTATGCTATCTGGTTTGTCTTTATCATCGTATACATGTTTTAGTTCACTATTGCATGATGATAGAGCCCATAGGATTCTTGCTTGACTGCCAGAGTATGATGGCGATCATATACGTGGGAGCTGGGTCTGTAAGCACATCCTAAAAGTATCCCTAGTCGTGGGAGTTTCGAGACAGGGCATCGATACTCTAGAGTAGACTAGTGTATACAGTCGAGATCCCGACGAGGGGCCGTGGCCAGTCTCACAAGCCATTGGTGTCAGTTGGTTCACCTAAGATGTATACAGGTGCTCATTGGGTTATGAGTACACCGGATAAGACTCGCCGGGAACATACTAGTTGGTATTATACATATCGTCAGATAGCAGTTCCCTAGTGACATATGTACAGGTTTGTTTGTCGACCTGAGATCATCATTTGTCTCATGTGAGTTCCCACTGTGCTTTGATTTCTATCCTACCACGCTCAAAGGAGACGTGCAAACAGGTATTTTTTGGGTACAGTCCCGAGCCACATGGAGGCAGTGAGTGGATCGTCGGGGATTCGCCTCTCTCGGTATTGGGGGTTGATGTCGCGCAGTGCATGGATGGCCATCACTAGAAATCCTCGGCCGAGATAGTGGAGAATTACTGATTTGGATCAGTAGTTTTTCAGGTGGTGATGGGCTTCATACCGACACGAATTATCGCGTTATTAGGGGTCTGACTTTATCCACCCCCTAGGCCGATATGCGATACTCTTAGACGAACGGACCGGACTGTACGGATATTATCACTGTCAGGCTCAATAGGGTTTCTGGATGAGTTCGCTCGTCAGCTTCCCTTCCAATCAATACATAGGCAACCATTACATACAGCTTGTACCTCTGACGTGCTAGTGGTTATACCCAGTGCCAATGTGTTGATGAGTCATTAGAGTCCCCCACAGATAGTTTCCTAAGTTCGGGCGAAACATTGTAGAGGCCGTATGGTTTTATGGCAGGGTTTGGAAAATGCACGTGTGTTTACGCAAGTATCATATTTCGGGCAGATAATACTGGTAGGCTTTGGTTTAAGCCGGATCCGAGTATTATACTGTGTAGATATAATATCTTTATCTCAGTTGCATTTATATTCGGTCGTAATACAAATGCGGGTATGTTTATACTGATACGGGGTTATCCTGAAATTCGTTTCGAGATCGCTTTTAGAAATTGCCAGTTTCCAGTTTTCTATCGCCCGTATTTGACATTCGCTTAAATGCGGATTTATCTTTTCTTGGGTGAGTCGTGCTTTTAGATGATGACTAGGGTGTTGAGGTGGCTAGTGACTCTTTAGTGCTTTAATGATTCATTTAATGAAAAGGTGACTAAGGGTTATGAATCATTGTTTCATTTAATGTTTTAGTGAGGTGTATTATTGACTCATGCCTTTCTTTGTGTGCTAATGGTCACCCTCTCCTTTCCTACACTCACCCCCACCTCCTCAAATAGTGGCCGGCCCCCTCTCTTGAAGGATATGGTTGTTGATTAAAAAGATGAGGATTTTGATTCATGGAAATTTCATATGCCCATTTCTCATTTACCCGATAAAAGGGTAACTTCATTAACCGTTCGTCCATGGCTTTGGACGAAGCGAGACAAAGTGTTCTACTCATTCTCTACATCAATCTTGGTCATCTCTTTTAGCAAACTTAATGATCGAGTTGTCTATGTTCAGAGGCGGGAGCCCGTTTAAAGATCCGTCGACGTGGTGCCACCTGGACGAGAAGATTGGAGATTCAAAAGATCGGAGCAGCCGCAACAAATCGTGGGATGATGGTTGAAGACCGAAGGACTCGAATCGTTCGGTATAACATTTTTACTCACTTTGTAGTTTGTTAGTTTAGCTTTAATGGCAGATCCGGGTTATAGTACGCGATAGCGCTAGTTGTAAAAGTTTTTGTTCCGCATTTGGTGTCTGTTAGACGGCCGGGGCGCTACCGTGGACTTACACAAACAGGCGAGATCTCTCTCCCAGACTATTGCTCTTATCACCGAGCAATAGGACACCCTCTGAAAGACTGCTTCACCTTCAAGAACTGGGTCGAAGATCAATATCAGCTTGGCAAATTCACTCTATCTAGCAATTGGAGGGTAACACCGCCGCAGAAGCATGAACCCAAATCCGTGAGAGTAGAACCAGATCAACATCAGTCTTGGAAGCATGCTCGTACTTGTCATATGATAACGATATCAAAAGAAGAACCCAAGAATAGGGATGAGCTCCCTTGGTGCTTCGAAAACGATGATGATAAGGTAATCTCAGAATTTCCACCGGCGCCGAAAGAGCTGGAAGATGGAATATACACTACTGCAGATAACCTCAAGAAGATTGATTTGGGAACGGCAAGTGACCCGCGACCTACATTCGTCAGTGAGCTGCTATCTGAAGAAAGGGTCGCTGCGTTAAAAGACGTGCTTATGCAGCATAGAGATTGCTTCGCATGGAACTATTCCAAAATGCCAGGATTAGATCCAGAGATTGCGGTCCACAAACTGACGATATCTCCGGACATCAAGACAATCAAACAAGCACCGAGAAGAATGCGGCTCGAGCTTGAGATGAGCATTAACACAGAGGTCAAGAACCTGATCGGCTCCGACTTCATCCAGGAAGTTCAGTATCCTGACTGGATCGCCAACATCGTCCCGGTGATGAAGAAAAATGGGACAGTGCACATATGTGTGGACTTTCAGGATCTCAATAAAGCTTATCCGAAAGATGATTTCCCAGTACCGGTCACTGAGCTGATGATAGATAATACGTCCACTCACGAAATCTTCTCCTTCATGGACGGATCATCAGGATACAATCAGATAAAGATGCATCCTGAGGACCAGAAACATATTGCTTTCCGGACCCTTTTGGGTATATTCTGCTATAAGGTGATGCCATTCGGTCTAAAGAATGCCGGTGCCACCTATCAGAGGGCCATGACAAAGATCTTCGATGACCTTATACATGAAATCGTCGAATGCTATATCGACGACCTCGTGGTGAAAAGCAAATCATACGAGGAACATCTCGAACATCTGAAGATCGTATGTCAACGTCTTCGGTAATACAACTTGAAGATGAACCCTTTCAAATGCGCATTCGGGGTGTCCTCGGGTAAATTCCTAGGATTCATCGTCCGACACCGAGGCATCGAGATAGACCCATCAAAGATCAAGGCAATCATGGAGATGCCACCGCCAAAGACTCTCAAGCAGCTGTGGTCTCTCCAAGGGAAGCTCGCGTATATCCGGCGATTTATAGCCAATCTCCCTGGGAAATGTCGTCCCTACAGTCACTTGATGAAGAAAGGAACCCCGTTCGTCTGGGATCACAAATGCCAAGGTGCGCTGGACGAATTCAAGCAGTATCTGCAGAACCCGCCAGTGCTGGCCGCTCCGGTCAAGGGAAAGTCCCTTATTCTTTATACAATAGCCCTCGAAGGTTCTTTGGGCGCATTATGGGCATAAGAGAACGACCAAGGGAAAGAAAGAGCTCTCTATTACTTGAGTCGAGTTCTCCTGGGGGCAGAAAGTAATTACTCTCCCATCGAAAAATACTGCCTGGCGTTGATTTTCGCGATAACGAAACTTCGGCACTATGCATTGGCGCATGAAGTCGTCTCATATCGAAGGTGGACCCTCTCAAATATTTGATGTCAAAGGCCATATTGACAGGGCGACTCGCTAAATGGGCCCTGCTCCTGATGGAGTTCTCAATAACCTATCAACCTCTTATGGCAGTGAAAGGCCAGGCCATCGCCGACTTCCTCACTGAGCATCCGATACTGGCCAATTCCCTTTTGAATTGCGAACTGCCAGACGAACATGCATTTGATGCAATCGACGGTGGTGGTATCCAGTGGGAACTTTATTTTGATAGGGCATCTTCCATGAAGAAGCGCAAACCAAACACGCCTATAATCAAATTAGGGATAGGCCTTATCTTCGTGACCCCACGAGGAGGGATAATGCGCTTCGCCTTCTTCTTGACAGAGCCGAGGACGAACAATGAAGCCGAATACGAAGCTTTGATAGCAGGCCTCGAGATCGCCATCGACATAGGAATTGAAAACCTCCTCATATACGGAGACTCCCAACTGGTCGTTAGTCAAGTAAATGGCGACTACTGGACGTGCAAGCCAGAGCTGGTGAAGTATGGTGAGAGAGTACAGCAACTGCTGACTCAAATTCCCTTCTACATGCTGGAAAGCATACCGCGTGCAAAAAATAGCAAAGCGGATGCATTAGCCAAGATTGCTAAAGAACTGGTCGATGAGAACCTCGATGACGTAAGAATCGTTGTGCAAAACCGTCGGGTTCTCGCACTGGCATAAATATCTCCGGAATCATCCGAGGAAAAGGAAGCAACCGAGCAGACGACCCTGCAAATAAAAGAACAGGAAACGGTTGAGTATTGGAGAGAAATCTTTATAGACTCCTTCAAATCCCGTCGAACACCTGAAGATGCGTCCTCAAAACATCAGCTTATGAAACGAGCTCTGTCTTTCGCCTTCGTCAATGATACTCTGTAAAGAGATCATTTGATTCTTTATGGCTGAGATGCCTGGGACCTGAAGAAGCAAGAAGAGTTGTCCAAGAAGTTCATGACGGACTCTGCGGTTCTCACCAAGCAGGCCCGAAGATGAAGTTGAAAATTAAACGGATGGGCTACTACTGGCCCACGATGATTCAGGACTGCCTCGAATATGCGAAGCAATGCCACTTATGCCTGATCCATGGGGACTTCATCCACCAGTATCCAAATCCACTACACCCGACAGTGGCTAGTTGGCCGTTCGAAATATGGGGAACTGACATAATCGGCCCCATCGAGCCAGTATCGTCCAGAGGACATCGATTCATTTTGGTGACAACTGATTACTTCTCCAAATAGGCAGAAGCAGTACCGTTAAGGGAAGTGAAGACGGAGAATATCCTCCACTTCTTCAAGATGCATGTTATTTATCGGTTTGGAACTCCGTGACGGAACATATCTGATAACGGGCCAGCCTACAGAAGCCACAAGATCAGCCACTTCGCACAACAGCACAACATAGACTGGAGATACTCTTCAGTTTATAATCCCCGAGCTAACGGTCTAGCTGAGGCTTTCAACAAAACCTTAACAAAGATCGTGAAGAACACGGTGTCCCGAAATAAGAAGACCTGGCATGAGAGACTGCACGAAGCTCTCTGGGCATATCGAACTACGTTCAAGACGGCCACAAACAACACTGTACGCGTTGGTATTCGGTACAGAAGCAGTACTCTCTCTCGAGATAGAGTTACCTTCTCTACGAATGGCGGTCCATTACGAGCTGACGGACGAAGAGAACGCTCACCTTTGGCTTGAGGAGCTTGATGCCCTCGATGAAACCCAGCTCATAGCGCAAAAAAATCTGGAGGCTTATAAAGCAAAGATGATGCGCTCTTACGAAAGATTGACTAGGCCGAGGACATTCCGCCAGGGCGAACTCATCCTGGTAGTCAAAAGACCCATGATCCCCAATCGTGCTAAACGAGGGAAATTCGAACCGAACTATGAAGGCCCGTACATTATAGACAAGGTCTACCAGGGTGGATCCTATCTACTCATGGACATGCATGGCGAGAGGCCCTTCGGGCCAATAAATGGTCGTTTCCTGAAGAAATACTACGCCTAACGAGTCGCGGCCCAGGTCAATGATAGATAACGACGACTATGTCCGCTCGCTATCTTCCTAAGCCTAAACTCTGTAAGTAGTAACATGCCTTATTCAACAACGGACTGAAACGTCCTTAAACTAACAGCTGACCGAAACGTCCTTAAACTAACAGAAAACGTCCTTAAACTAATGACGGACCACTATGTCCCAAAAACTAGCCGTTGACCGAGATGTCGATAAACTACGGTGGATTGCAGTATCCTAAAGCTGGTAAAAAAAGAATAAAAAAAGAGAAAACGGTATGTCCATAAGCAAAATGGGCACGGATGAAAACCCGAAAGGGCTTCGTGAGTAAAAACAGCAGGGCTACAGGTGAGTGTTTGTGAAAACCCGAAAGGGCGCAACCTCGTTATATATATATATATATATATATATATATATATATATATATATATATATATATGTATATAAAAGAATAAAAAAAATAAAACGGTATGTCCATAAGCAAAATGGGCACGGATGAAAACCCGAAAGGGCTCCGTGAGTAAAAACGACAGGGCTACCGGCGAGTGTTTGTGAAAACCTGAAAGGGCGCAGCCTCGTTAAAAGACACTTACAGGGTCCTCTCGACCTTGTGAGGAGAAACCACCTGCGTGAGATCCTTACGACTCACAAGGGAGCAACACACTTAGGAATCCTCACGATTTATAAGGAGAAATTACACTTGCGAGATCCCCACGACTCGTAAGGAGAATCCTCTTACGAGACACTCACGGCTCATAAGATTTGAAAGTCTTAAGTTACAGAGACCTGAACCTGTTCTTAAGCAACCCCCACAACCTTCGATATTGCCCTACAAGCGGTGCAACACTGACCCTTCTATACAATCCACAGGCGCGAATAAACATTTCCCTAACAAAATCCCATCCGTGACTAGGGATATGTCTACACGGTGAACAACCCTTATGAATCTTCTCGACTTATAAGGGGAAAACTCTCTTGTAAGATCCTTACAATTTACAAGGAGCCATACACTTAGGAATCCTTATGATTCCTAAGGTGAAAACACACCTACGAGATCCTCACGACTTGTAGGGAGAAATACCTTTGTGAGACCCTTACGGCTCATGAGGTCAAAAGACTTAGTCGACAGGACCTAACCCTGTTTGCTAAGCCACCTTTGTTCGATATCGACAGAGGCAAATGATGATTCGCTCCTGGCAATATCCTAGTTGTAGCGGTGCTGATACCAAAATCGATGTCTAATTCCAAGCTTGCAGTGAAAAGCCAGCAAGCTACACATGCATACGAAATAGCTGAAATGATGAGGCAACTTGCAATAGAAGCAGCAAGTAAAAAAATGTATGCATGTAAAATAGCCGAAATGAATGGGCAACTCGCAATAAAAATCAGCGAGTAAAAATAAAATAAATATCTGAAATGATTGGGCACCGCGAAAAATAGCCGAATTGATGGGGCAATCGCGACCTTCGCGATATAAAAAGCTGAAATGATAGAGTATCGCGGAAAGAAATAAAATATATATATATATATAATGAAATTTACACCCTACAGGTGATATTACATCAATCCCTGTATACAATCCGGGGGCGCAAACAAAGAAGGAATCACACTCCTCCTCCCCCAGGTTTCATCAGAAGAAGAAGCCAAATCTCGATGAGTCACAGATAGCTTGGAAATCATCTCAACATTCGTCTCAGCAGACACAACATCAAGTAAAGCGGAACAGCGGCAACTCCCAGTTCCATGACTCGACGGTGCACAGATGACCGAGAGTCAAATCCCAACTCCGTGAAATGCGGATATAATCAACAAAATTCCTGGTTACGTGGAACATGGATAACGTCACTTCTGACCCCGTGGAAAACGTCCAGAGCGGATCCTGGTCCTGAGCACGGCAGTGAACCCGTGTGAAGCATCCAGAGAGGAGTCTAGTCCTCGCCGAACAAGGCAGTGAACACGTGGGAAGCATCTAGAGCAAAATTCCTGGTCACGTGGAACGCGGATAATGTCACTTTTGACCCCGTAGAAAACGTCCAAAGCGGATCCTGGTCCTCGCAGAGCACAGCAGTGAACCCGTGTGAAGCATCCAGATCGGAGCCTAGTCCTCGCCAAACACGGCAGTGAACCCGTGGGAAGTATCTAGAGAAAAATTCCTGGTCACGTGGAACGCGGATAACGTCACTTCCGACCCCGTGGAAAACGTTCTGAGCGGATCCTGGTCCTCGCAAAGCACGGCAGTGAACCCGTGTGAAGCATCCAGAGAGGAGCCTAGTCCTCGCCGAACACGGTAGTGAACCCATGGGAAGCATCTAGAGAAAAATTCCTGGCTGCGTGGAATGCGGATAACGTCACTTCTGACCCCGTGGAAAACGTCCAGAGCGGATCCTGGTCCTCGCAAAGCACGGTAGTGAACCCATGTGAAGCATCCAGAGCGGAGCCTAGTTCTCGCTGAACACGGCAGTGAACCCGTGGGAAGCATCTAGAGCAAAATTCCTGGCTACGTGAAACGCGGATAACGTCACTTCTGACCACGTAGAAAACGTTTAGAGCGGATCTTGGTCCTCACAGAGCACGGCAGTGAACCCGTATGAAGCATCCAGAGCGGAGCCTAGTCCTCGCCGAACACGACAGTGAACCCGTGGGAAGCATCTAGAGCAAAATTCCTGTCAACGTGGAACGCGGATAATGTCACTTCTAACACCGTGGAAAACGTCCAGAGCGGATCCTGGTCCTCGCAGAGCACGGCAGTGAACCCGTGTGAAGCATCTAGAGCGGAGCCTGGTCCTCGCCAAACACGGCAGTGAACCTGTGGGAAGCATCCAGAGCAAACATCGAACTGTGAGGTCCTTAAACTCACGGACTATGATGTCCTTAACCTCGACCGTGATGTCTTAAAACTAACAATCAACCAAAATGATTTTAAGCTAATTTCACCTTGGTTCAAGGGTACATCTCGTCACTCCTTTGATGTTTGTCATTGTAATTCCTCAACGTCTTCAAAGAGGCAACGGGTCCCGGCAACCACGCATAACGTCGGACTGTGGAGTCCTTAAATCCACGGACTATGATGTCCTTAACCTCGACCGTAATGTCTTAAAACTAACATTGGACTGTGAAGTCCTTAAACTCACGGACTATGATGTCCTTAACCTCGACCGTGATGTTTTAATTCTAACATTGGATTGTGAGGTCCTTAAACTCACAGACTATGATGTCCTTAACCTCGACCGTGATGTCTTAAAACTAACATTGGACTGTGAGGTCCTTAAACTCATAGACTATGATGTCCTTAACCTCGACCGTAATGTCTTAAAACTAACAACGGACTGTGGAGTCCTTAAATCCACGGACTATAATGTCCTTAACCTCGACCGTAATGTCTTAAAACTAACATTGGACTGTGAAGTCCTTAAACTCACGGACTATGATGTCCTTAACCTCGACCGTGATGTCTTAAAACTAACATCGGGTTGTAAGGTCCTTAAACTCACGGACTATGATGTCCTTAACCTCGACCGTAATGTCTTAAAACTAACATTGGACTATGAGGTCCTTAAACTCATGGACTATGATGTCCTTAACCTCGACCGTAATGTCTTACACCTACGGGTTCCTCTCGACCGGTAGGGAGAAAATTCTTTATGAGACCCCCACGGCTCATAAAGTTGAAAAGTCTTAGGTGATAGATCCTAACCCTGTTTTCTAAGCCATCACTACCTTACAAAGAGCATAAGATTGACAGTTATATACTATCTACATGCCACACTTGCTAAAATCGCATGACAAACAACACAGCAAGAAAGAAGAATGCAGAGAAATGATACAAGACATTATGAAGAACGTGCATCTTTTATTCATGAATTCGATTGGGTACAAAATACATCATATGAAAGAATAAAAGAACAAATACATTTTATTCAAAATTATAAATGGTACAAAATTTTTATTGAGAGGAAAGCGCTTTCAATAGTCCAATCATCCGCTCACGCACTTCCCTCAGCCCCTCTTCCTGATCAGCTACCATGGCCAACTCTGTTTCGACCTGGGCTCGCTGTTGCAAGTAGGATGAAAGTTGTTCTTCGATAGCTCGTTGAGCTGCTTCACTTGGGCATCACGCTCAACGACATCGAGCTTCTGTTTCAATGTTAACCCATCAGAGATACATTGCAGAAGGTCCTTGAAGATAACTTTCACCTAGGCAACGTTCGCGTCGACCTCAGCATGCAGTCGAGCAGACTCGCTTGAAGTTTCTTTGCATTCCCTTCACTTTAAAGCCACTTCTTGTTCGAGATGGCGGAAGTAAGAAGCGCTCTGCTTGATCCATACCGCCCGTTGAGTGCTCGTAGCCAGAATCTCAGGTGCCGGACGCTTAAGCTCAAGCTCATGCAAGCAAGTCTCGATCTCCCAACAACGATTAACCCAAGACTCAATGACGCCCTCACCGTGAAAGTTCATGAGCGTCGTCAGCATAGGGTTAATCTCTGTGGAAAAATCCACGGTAGATGTGGGAGCCTCTGCGTCGAACTCCTCGATATACTCGCTTAGCATGTGTAGGCTGGTCATATCACCTTTGGATGATAGACGCCTTAAAAAGGGCCCGGCCGGTATTATAATACGAGACTCGAACGGGGTTGGAGTCGATGTGATTGCTGCAAAATAGATCATAATCAGGTGTCGGCTCAAGAAATAAAGAAAACAAGCAAAAAAGTAGAGTTTACTATACCGGCTGCAGCAGGGGGCAGAGCTGGGAGTACTGGTGGCGCAACGACAGTCTCGTCCCCTCCTTCGATTCGTAAGGCTACAAGCAATATAAAGAAGAGATTAGCAACAATGCGACTACCCGTTAAAGAAGAGGACATCGTTTAGAGAAAACACTCACCGACACCAGCAGGCGGACTCGTCTCGGACAAGAAGGAGAAGTATGGGTGCAACACCTGGTATAGATGGTCAAGAAGAACTCCTGCAAAAACGCGATGACTCGACGTCAGTACATGAATTATACGCCCGAGGGATAAGACTAATCGGTTGCAAATCCATACCTTCCAGCATTTGTGATGGTGCGAGAGAAGGCAGAGGGGTGGTCACCGTCAGGATGGTAACTGACGGCGCTGTCTCAAGCAGCTCGATTTCAGCACTAGCCACACCTGCATTAGACACAAGATAAACTTTATTAGGAAAGATTGTAGAATAGAGAAAGAAAGGCGGTGACCCAAGATTTACCGGAAGAGTCGCCGGCCGAAGCCCTAAAGAGGGCATCACTTGATGCACCGGTCGCGTTTCCCTCCTTCATTGGGATGGTCTCACCTCCCGTTGCCTCATCGCCTGACTCTGCAGGAGCCGTCATCATGCTCGCGAGGCCGGGAGACGATAAGGAACCGTAAGTAGGGAGAGCGATGATCGGAGCGGTGCCCGACTCTTGAGAAAGAGCAGCCATCTCGTGCTCAACGATCATGCCCGTTTCGCCCGTTACCACCTCGGGCTCAGTGGTCGCAGCCACTTCATCCACTTCTGCCACAGGCTCGGCCGTAGCAGCCGTCTCACCCGCTACCACCTCGGGCTCAGCGGTCGCAACCGTCTCGTCCACCGCTGCTATAGGCTCGTCCGTAGCAGCCATTTCATCCACTGCTGCCTCAGACTCGGTCGTAGCAGCCGTCTCACCCGCCGCCCCCTCGGGCTCGGCATTGGTTGCGATCTCGGGCATAGCAGTCGTAACTGTCTCGTCAGCCACTATCTCGGTCCTGGCAACTACAGCTACATCGCCTACTGTCGCCTCGGGTTCAGCTGCTACCTCCTCCACCGTCCCCTCAGGCTCGACGGTCGCTACCACTCCTTCAGTAAGACTCGGCCCTGCAGGATAAGATATATAAGAACTGATAGTTTAAAACTTTGACAACGAAACCTCATAAACACATTACCTGAGGTGGATTTACCGTTGGCTTCCCGAGCTGCACGTGCCGCCCGTCTATGAGCAGTAGACAAGGCGACCGGGAGCTCCTCTGAAGGAGTAGCAGCGGGAGTAACGACGCTTGAGCCTGCTCCCACAGCCAAAGCAGCGCTACGTTCTCTTGCTGCGTGCCTCAGACATTTCCTTTCCTCCTGGGCCGTCACGACAAACTTTTTGGAAGCTTCCTTTAGCAAGGCGTCATCGTCCGCATTCAGGGTTGCCTCCAGAGCCGTCAAGGCTTCCATCATCGGCTTTTTAAGTAGGGCCTCTTGCGGCAATCCCGAAGAGGCTGGGACTTCGGTAGCTGGCCCGGGGAGAATTCCCGCATCGGCTTATAAGGTAGGTCTTGTGGTCCCTGCAATGAGATACGGAAAGGGATAGATTGGCCATAAAAAGGAGAATGAAGACTCAATGAGCCGAGACGTACCAATGCCCAATAGAGCGCGATTCCTCTCTTCCTCCTCAAAAATCCTGAGGGAAGCCGCCAGAACATCCTCAGTAGTGAAGCCTGTTACGAAAAGAAGAATGTCAGTCAAGAAATGACAATAAAGGTATAACGCAATGACAAAAGTGCGAATAATGTTTACCTGATTGCATGAGGGCGGCTATTTTCGCTTGGTGGCTTGCAAGTTGCGCAGAAGAAGCAATAGCAGCGTCGAGATCAGTGACTTCTGGCGCTATGAAGAAACCCTCATTGGTTCCATATTCACTTAAGCCTTCGGTAAGAGGATCCTGAGGCTCTAGGCCGAGTATGGCATCAAGGGAAAGGGCCGACTTCTTCTTCCTCTTCTGCGCGAACCCCGGTCGCACCCAAAATCAGCTTACGCTTTGTGGGCACCTTGGGACGGCGGGTCCCGATGTCCGAGCCCATGCCGGATTCGGGCGAAACCACGTTTACCGTCTTCACGGGAGCATGGGGCGCTGAAGGCACGTCCATAGGATCACGAGGCAATCCACACGGGGGGGGGGTTTAGCACGCGTGGAGGCTCGACTCCAGCATTTCCTCTTAGTGGAGGAGGGACAGGGGTCCTTCGCTTTTAGGGGACGTTGCGATCGCTGGCGGAGGGCTCACCCTTGCGATCAAGCAGCAGCCGCTTCTCTTCCCTGATGACAGCGCCCATCGCGTGCTGATACCAAGCCCCATATACGTTGAGGGCCCGTAGAATGCAACGCGGCTCGCTAATGAAAAAGTGGGAGCCCGTGTTTAACCGCATAAAGTGATGCAGTGCGCTCCGTATTCCCTCCCTGGTGGCCGCAGGCTCTTCCAAAAACGCCTCCAGTAGGACCCCCTGGTTATAACTTAGTTGTTGGGCGAAACAATGGGGGTTGTACTTCATAAGAAGTGCCACCTCATTCTGCCTGAACACGAGGAAGCCCGGCCTAATGGGCTATAGATGTAGAATCTCCCGGGCTTTCAACACGGAGGCCCCGTCCTTGAATGCGCAACGCCAACACCACCTTGGAGGTTTCCGGGCTGATTGTCAGGACCTTGTCCGTGAAAGAAATACCCGCTCTGACCGTGCGCGGACGAAGAAGCAACCCCCTAGCCTCCCGCGGAGGCGGATTCACGATAGAAGCGCCGATCAGCCGCATAACT
This sequence comes from Agapanthus africanus, assembly GCA_030015575.1. NCBI lineage: Eukaryota > Viridiplantae > Streptophyta > Magnoliopsida > Asparagales > Amaryllidaceae > Agapanthus > Agapanthus africanus. The sequence goes on along the minus strand of CM057342.1, from coordinate 147,281,546 downwards.
CTCGGGAATCTGTACTTCTCATAAAACGAGGGTCTTTTATGAATACCAAATACCCCGAGCACGTGCATTTCCATCCACGAAGTAAAGTAGTGCATCGGGAAATTGGAGGCGTGCACCCCTAGTTCAGTTGCGCCCGCCGCTACACTAACACCATGGTACAGATGGGCCAACCCGGCAATCCCAATGGCCAATTGTATGCCAGCCACCATTCGATGTGCTGGATAGAAGACGGATGACCTCATGTAGCGAGGGTGCATGGGGAGCGCGAACCAGCACAACCATAGCCCCAGAAACCCGAGAAAGAAAGTCTCATCGTCGATGCCCGGAGGAGCGATTTCTGACAAAGGGATGATTGGGGCATCGGGGAGATAAAAGCCTTTTTGATCGGCTTCCAGTGTTGGTCGACGATCTAAGCCAAGGCCGAAAGGGTCGTCGAGCTTGGAAAAATTTTCGCCCCATTCCGATAAAATCTCCAGTCGAAGAAAGCGGGCGATCAAGTCTGGGAAACTAACTCCCCGGCCTCCCGATTCCAAGAAAAGACTTTCATACATATTCAGCACCTTTATCAGACTCAGAAACTGGTGCTGAATAGCGTTCTCCGGCATTAAGTCCATCACCAATGGCTTGGTGGCAAAAACGTATTCGCCCAGAGGAAGTAGCTCCTCATAGTGCTCTCCCCTCACCGGCAGACCAGAAATCTCAGCAAATTCTTCTAGAGGGATGGAAACTTCCCTGTCTATTAGAAGAAAGGTATGGGTGGGGATGTTCCAATGCTCCATGAACGCCTTAATCCACCATGTCGGAGGAGTAGAATACTTGAACAGCGAGGCGTAAACTACAGGGTATAGACCAATCTTCAGCAGATGTGCCTTCTTCATTGAAAAAATGTACCTGGCCCACTGCAGATACCCTGCCGAGTGTCGAGGGGTCAACCCGATATTGTAGGGTTGTCCTCAAAGGCGTGACTCACCCTGGCATATGCGCCGTCCCAAAATATCCAAAGCTGCCGGCAGCTGCATGGGTATGGCAGCAATCGAAGGTTGAAGAAGACCCTCCAAATTCCAATTTACGACCTCCACGGCATAGTTCATCAGGGGTATATCTGCGTACGAGATAGGATCCGATGGCGTCGTGCAAGAGAAGCTTCGGCGACCTTTAATTATTTGGTCGCACTATCTACCCCACCAGTGAAGGTTTTTGTACTCCGGGTCGTAGTCCTTAATGAGAGCAAGAACCTCCCGGTCTACCGGTGCCTCAGGGAATCCTCCCTCTGAATGGAAAAATGGGAACGAAAGATCAGAAGACATGTCGCGTGCAAAAAAGAACAGAATTCAATTATCAGTACTATAATTTAATCTTAAAGTTCTAAGCAACACTTTAAAATTTGTACCACACTACAATACAGCGGAAAGGGGACCCAAGGTGGACCCACAAAATCCAGGTGACAATGCATCAATTAATAAGACAGACTCATCATTGGATGAGACTGTCAATTAGTGAGGAAATTCTCAAAGAATATTCTCATTAAATGAGAAATCTCTCGAGACAAGGAGAAAATCTCCCTTTCAAAGCAAAGCTCTATAACAGAGTGACACTTGTCAAACTCTGGTCACGAGAGAATAAAATTCCTTAAAGAGCCTAGCTCTGTAATGATGATGGAAAATCCATCAAAAGTTAATGAAAAATAATTCCTAAGAATTAAAATTCTGGGATCTTAAAGATCCATGAAAAACTCTTAAGAGTTCTTCATCAAAAGATCAAAAGATCTATACATTGTCAAAAGAGCAGAGCTCTGACCCATGGGCTAAGAAACCCTAAGGAAAGATCTATTTAGATCTATGGGTTCAAGAAGAGCAAGGCTCTGTTTATGAAACCCTACAGGGGTTTTCTTTAGATCAAAAGATCTATGAGAGCAAGGCTCTGTTTATGGGTAAAAACCCTAAGTTATTAGAATTAATTTAATTTAATTTTTACCTAAAATTTTCTAGAGTTCTAACTCTTGAAGGTTCTTGGCAAGAACAGCAAGACTCTGAAATAAAATTTCTTGAAGAGAAGATGATAATCATCTGAGGACCAAGGGTCCTATTTATAGGCGCTGAAGCGCCTCCTCAACTTCTGAGTTGATCCAAGGGCTCAGATGTTGCCACCGCTGCACTCACGTGTACGCCATGTGAGCGCAACGGTGGGGGGGCATTTGTTTCCCCTAATCAGAGCAAAGCTCTGTTTTGAATTTCAAAATTCAAAAATTGAAGCAACGCTTCAGATTCCTTACGCTGCGCGTCACGTGTCAAAAGCAGACACGCCAGCGCCAGGAGCGCTGCGCCCTATTCAGCGCACCCCAATTAGTGCAAAGCTCTGTTTCAAAATTCAAATTTTAAAAATTGAAGCAACGCTTCAGATCCCCTGCGCTCTATACTGCACTCCATTTGTCGAACGCAGGCGCGCTAGCGCAGTTGCGCTGCGCGCCACATGTCGCTGCGCGCCACGTATCGAACGCAAGCGCGCTAACGCAGTTGCGCTGCGCTCTGGGCTGCACGCCATGTGTCGAACACAGGCGCGCTAGTGCAAATGCGCTGCGCTGCGCTACGCGCCACGTGTCAAACGCTGGTGCGCTAGCACCAATTGCGCCAGCGCTGGAATTTAAAGAATTCCCCACCGTTAGATCAAAAGATCTAATAATAATAATAAATTATTAATCAGAATTAAAATTCTGTTCTAGAAAGATCTTTCCAATCTTATTAAAATAAGAAGATTATCTTCTGTGAAACAGAAGCCTTAGGATCAAACATCCAACGGTGGGAAATATTCCCAAATCAATCAGAGAAAGATCTCTTCAACTAATTTAACAAATCAATTGGCCCTATATAAATGCCCCAAGACTTCAAGTCTCAGATAGAGAAAAACCCTCTGCAAAATTTGAGAAAAACTCAAAGAGAAAGAAAGGCAAGCCTTTGAAGAAAGAAGATCATTTTCTTTATCTTTGAAGGTAAAGAACTATATTCTTGAAGAAAAAAACAGAGATGAGATCATCTCATTAAAAAAGAAGAACCATCTTCCAAAAAGATCAGAGATCTAAGAACAAGATCAAGGTCTTCAGAAAAAAGAAAAAGATCAAAAAGATCTAATTATAAAAGATTAAAAGAAGTGAATTACTTCATTCACAGATCTTCTGATCTATAAAGGCAGAGCCTTTAGATAAGAGCAAGAACTTTGGTTCTTGAATCTTGAGGCAAAGCCTCTTTTAAGAGAACATAAACTTTTCTTTGATCTTAAATTGATCAAAAATGCGCTCTGCGCTATTGGACAGTGCTTTGCACTCTTGAATTGAGCTTTTGCGCTTATTGGGCTGGCACACTGCGCCATAACACGCCATATGTCAACCACAGAACAATTTGCGCTTTGCGGTTCTAAAAATTGCGCACTGCGCTCTTGGACTGGCGCACTGCGCCAGAGCGCGCTACGTGTCACTCACTGGCGTAGCGCACTCATAAAGCGTAATGCACTAACAGACTTGCGCTTAGCGCTGAGCGTGACACGTGTCACCTTCGCATGCACTAGTGCAATGCGCTCTTTGATTGGCGCAAAACGCCTGACAAGCCATGTTGCGCACTATCATACCACTATTTTGCTCCTAATAAATGCTATGCATTATTAAAAGGGCAGAGCCCAAACAAAGACCCAACAGGCATAACATAAAATAAAATATCAAACATTTTTAACTGGACTTAGCCCAATTCTGACCATAAGTCCTCAATTTAAATTGAACCGAGCCCAATGCTCTTCCAATCAATTTACACCCGGTTCGAGGGTATATCTCTTCACTCCTCTGATATTTGTCGTTGTAATCCTTCAACGTCGTCAGAGAGGTGACCGGTCCCAACAACCACACATTACTACGGACTGTGGGGTCTTTAAACTCATGGACTATGACGTCCTTAAGCTCGACCGTGGTGTCTTAAAACTAATACCGGACTGTGGGGTCCTTAAACTCATGGACTATGACGTCCTTAACCTCGACCGTGATGTCTTAAAACTAATATCGGACTGTGGGGTCCTTAAATTCATGGACTATGACGTCCTTAACCTTGATCGTGATGTTTTAAAACTAATACCGGACCGTGGGGTCCTTAAACTCATGGACTATGACGTTGTTAACCTCGACCGTGATGTCTTAAAACTAATACCGGACTGTGGGGTCCTTAAACTCATAGACTATGATGTTCTTAACCTCGGCCGTGATGTCTTAAAACTAACACCGGACTGTGAGGTCCTTAAATTCATGGACTATGATGTCCTTAACCTTGACCGCGATGTCTTAAAACTAACATTGGACCATAATGTCCTTAAACTAATTGTCAACCGTAATGTCACTAAACTAAACAATAGAGTCCAATTACTCTTTTGTTGGATCTAAATGATCCCGTTAAGTTGATCTTAGTCTAGAATTATACTAACGTGTCCTTAACAAACGTTTAAGTTGATCTTAGCCTTAAATAAGACTAACGTATCCTTAAACACAACCCCCTAAACCCAAATCTAAGAAAGATACGGATTTGGACTAATCCACGTCTTATGGGCGATAACATAAATTAGTCTCCGTATACAATCCACGGGCAACCAAACACAAAACAAGCACCCACGACACGAAGTGATCATATGGAGAAGGAGAAAGTTGTTACCGCGAAGTGGCAGCATAATTAACTGTAGAGGCTTGCGCCTGTAGAGAAGAGCGTCCCCACAATCAAAAATCCCTCAAATGAGGGGGAATTTGACGAAGTCTGCTACATCGGCTGCATCCGTTTAAACCTTCGATACATGGTGCCATAAATCAACTTGGTATCTTTGGAGAGGTGGACGGATAGCACCAATTAGTATCTGCCCTGAATTTCAGGCAAGACGGACCTACGTGGTCGCGTATCCGTGATTCGGAGGGGAACAAGAACCTATCCTATAGAAATTTAATTCTTCTTAAAATAGGGTTTAACCCTAAAAGAAACTTAGTTCTTATAAAAGAAAAAATATAAGAACTTAGTTCTTGAAGAAAACCTGATCCCAGATCTTCAAAACAAAGATCTTGGTGCCATTAATGATAAAAATGCTATTAAAAGATATTCAATCTCAAAAAAGGAAAATGAATTAGCACCGCACATGTTTCCCACGTGGGCGCCTTTAACAGATTCCTAAAACAAAAGGAAATCAGCACCTCACGTGAAAAACATATGGGCGCTCAAAATAGAAGGCCATTGCCTCACGTGAAATACACGTGAGCGCTGAGTAAAGTGCTTAGCACTTCATACATAGCCAAAACGGCTGAGTGATTAGCACTGATTAGGTAGTGCCTCACGTGAAACACACGTGGGCGCCCAACAAAATAAATGGAATAGTTCTGCACATGCTCCTTACATGGATGCCATATAAAAAGTGCTTAGCACTATATATAGTCAAAATGACTGAGTGCTTAGCACTGATTGGACAGCGCCCATAACTGAAGGCTTCACATGATACCCATGTGAGCGCCAGAGCTTCTAACAAGTGCTTAGCACTTTTGCATAAAAAAAAAACAAAAGGACTGAACAAGCAGAGCCCAAATAAGTGCTTAACACTTTCGGGAAAAAAGACTAAGCAGACTAAACCTAAATTGGTATATTTTCTCGGAAAAGTTTTCTTATAGCTGAGCCCAAATGCTCTGTTATTGGATTTTAAATAAGAAATGATCCTTACAATTTTTCTGAGTTGATCTTAGTCTCAAAGAAGACCAACGTATCCATAGCTAAAATAAATTGAGCCCAAATGCTCACATATTTAAGCTGATCTTAATCTCATACTAGATTAACGATCCTTAAATAAAACAAACCCAAATCTAAAATATACGGATTTGGACCGATCTACGCCCTACGGGAGACGACATAAATTAGTCTCCGTATACAATCCATAGGCAACCCAAAATAAAACAAACAACACACGACATGAAGTGAACTGCTGGAGCGGGAGAAAGTGGTTATCGCAATACGGTAACGTAATTAACTGCAGAAGATTGCGCCTGCAGGGAATAGCGTCCCCACAATAAAAAAACTCTCACAAATAAGGGGGAATATGATAAATTCATGCTACAACGATTGCGTCTGTCCAAACCTCTAATATATGGTGCCATAAATCAACTTGGTATCTTCAGAGAGGTGAATGGATAAGTTCAAAGAGCATCTGCCCCTAAATTCAAGCCAGACGTCCCAAAGTCTCGGTCTGGTCTTTCGACAGTGAACATTCGCGTAGTCTTCATTAGTGGGCTCCATTCCATCGTCTCCTTCTTCATAAACCTCATCCTCATCTAACGGACATTCCAAGGATAGAGAAAGGGAAAGGAATTCCGTCAGCGAGTTACATTCGGGTGGGATTTTCTCAACAGAAAGTAATGGTAAAGAGAACATGTGTGTGTAATATATGATGTCATATGTGTGTAAAGGTATGATGTATGTATTCTAAGTATTTGGTAAATTAAGGTATACTGCGTACGACAACTACAGGTAATATGTTCATTTAGTTTATTAGACAAGGATAGTGGTTTCTCGAGATTATTCCGTTCTAACCATGGAACACAGTTAAGAAAGGTGAAATATACAGTTCCATTTTCCCGGATTTGATTGATTAATAGAGCATCCGAGTTCGTATACTACCTTGTCAAATTAAACTACCCAGCCCCATTTTATTTAGTGTGAAGGCTTTGCGAATTAGAGTTGGTGCGTATATCATCTAGGCATGGAATGTCATTTGTTCATGTTGGGACTGTTCAATTCATTCGTAGTAGTCTTCCATGTTGGGATTGTTCATCCTGCCTGCAGGGATCTTTTTTTTTAATAGTATTCCATACCTAGGTTCACACATTCTAACCCTAACTTCATTGTTGGTCATGTCGTGTGATATATCAAAAGTTGGATTTAAGTAGATGATATCTCAGTCGATATGGACTTCCACAATCGTAGGTTATATCTCTTTACATTATAGTTGTAAGGTAAATATAATATTTTATAGAAACCTTAGTTTATAAAGAACTATGATATTTTATCATAATTATTGTTTATATACAAACAATGGTATTTTTTTAGCAAAAATATTGTTTTATAAAGTGCCATGGTATTTCAGGATAAAGATTGAGACGCTTTAATAAGAATAACCCTTTATAAAAGAGTATGGTATTATAAATTACCTTTTATTATAGAGGTTATGGTATTTTAATAAAAGAACATCCTTTATAAAAAGATAAATGTATTTTTGCGAAATTCTAAAAACTTAACCATCGAAATTAGGGGTATTTTTGGTAAGATTTCACTTCTTAAAGGTATTTAGTAAAAATTTGGTTTTAGAATTATTATTGGTATTTACAAGAAAACCCTAGCTTTTAAAAGTTTAAGGTATTTTAATAAAACTAATTACTCTACCAATTTCATAAAAATTATGATTCAGAAAAGTTCATGGTATTTTAATAAAAATATCACTTGGAAAGGTTTAGGGTATTTTAAGGAAAATACTATTTTTCCAAAGTTCGTAATATTTTACTGAAAATATAAATTTTTACGAGTTGATGGTATTTTTGTGAAATACCCATTTTAGTGAAAATATAGGTTTACATGTTTACCATCAATTTTATTTTAAAATTACCAATATATAAATATTTACTATAATTTTACCATGTTTTAATAATTAAGGAACTAATTATCGATTACCATTATTTAATACCGTAGAATAATTACATATATTCCTGTAAAAATTATCCTGGTCATGATAGTCACTTTACGACTTAGTTCCATATATTCAAGTATGAATCCAGAGTTGTCTGTTACCCCATGATTTTATCGTGAAGGATAACTGCTAAAAGTTCGTTATATTATTAGGGTTTAATATCGTTTTTAATCGTCAAAGCCCGTAAAATAGATAATGTAGTTAAAATATCATAATTAGGTCTTGGAATTTTTTTCACAGATAGATATTTTATAATGAAGATAACAGACGGTCAAGTATTGAGAGATCCTACCTGAAATGAGTTAGGAAAATGAAAGTCGGTGAGCGTCGGGTCGGGTTGTATGAGAAAAGGTATATCTTGAAGCCGAGATTTTTTTGCCTTTGGGACTTGGTCTAGAGTGTAGATGACTCAAAGAGAAAGCTCTGTAAATATTTTTAGATTTTTTTGTCCAACAAATATTTTTTTTGGAGATTTTAGATGCTCAAGACTATTTATAGGGATTTTCTGGGATTAAAAATCCCTATTATTTTCCCCTGCCGCTACAGGAGCCAACACCATGAGCCGATAAGATCTGGACCATCACTCGACCAGATCCAACGACTCACATCCCATCGCACGTGAGCTGGCATGGGCCCCGGCTCGTTTTGGCGCTGGCGATTCTTGACCGTTGGATCATTGATCCAACGGTCCAGATCAAAGGCGCCTATATATATTTTTTTATTTTCGTTTTTCTTTTATTTAAACAGTCGGCAGAATGTAGGCCATTGGTTTTCAGATCTGATGGTCCAGATTTATTCCCTCTCTTAAAATTTAATAAAATTTGTTTTTAATATTTAAAAAATGTTTTAGAATTATTTTTGGCTTCTAAAAATTATTTTAAAATAGTTAAAAATATTATAAAAATCGGGGGAAATTATAGAAAATGTATTTTAATGTTTTATATCCTTTGCAACCAAATTTGGCCTAAAATAGCTTCCCTTGTCGGTTTTTAAAACTTTTTCCTTCGATAAAAAAATCCATTTAAGTTTTTAAAAATTCCCAAAAATTCATAAAAAACATATTAATTCATTTTAATCATGGAAAAATATTTTAAAAATGTTTTCTACCAATAGAAACAGTAAAATAATTTTTTTGAACTTGAGAAAATTTATAAAATATTTTTATTACGTAACTAGAGTACACGGACATTACAATATACCTTCCATAAATAATTTCATTCTCGAAATTCTGGAGGTAAGCAAAAGAGTAGTTACATAGAAAAAGTTACAAATAGATGGGAATAACATTCCCTCAACTCATCCTCTCTCCCCTACATGGATTCGCCCAGAGAGTCTTTCCTCCACATAACACTAACCAGCTGGACTGTCTTGTCCCTCATTGTTTTCTTCTTCCAATCTAAGATTTCAAGTGGTTGTTGTTCGTAGGTTAGGTCGGTCCCTACTGTGATTTCGGAATGATACAAAACATGATTGGGGTCACCGACATACCTCCTTAATTGCAAGATATGAAAAATGTTGTGCACACCCTCCAAAGAAAATGGTAAGGCTAGGCGATACGCAACTTCCCCAACTCGTTCAAGGATGTCAAATGGGCCGATGAATCGCGGACTGAGCTTTCCCCTGTTCCCGAAACGTATTACTCCGCTATTCGGTGAGATCTTCAGGAACATATGTTCACCTGATTGAAATTCTTGGTGCCTCATTTTTATATATGCCCAGTGTTTTTGTCGATCCTGGGCTATACGTAGCTATTCCTTTATAGTTCTCACTACTTTCACGGTCTCAATAATCAACTTTGGTCTTAGAACTTCTCAATCTCCAATGTCATCCCAGCTCAATAGAGACCTGCACTTCCTCCTATATAATGCCGTGAAAGGTGCCATACTGATACTTACCTGGTAGCTGTTGTTATACGTGAACTCTACCAAGTGCAAGCGGTCTTCCTAAGATCTCTTAAAATCTAACATTCAGGCTCGAAGCATATCTTCGAGAATCTGAATAACTCTCTCGGATTGGCCATCGATTTGGGGGTGATAGGCTGTACTGAAACTCAGGTTCGTGCCAAGACTCTCCTGTAGACTTTGCTAGAAATAAGATTGGAAACGTGTGTCTCGATCAGAAACGATGCATACAGGTACTCCATGTAATCGGATGATCTCCTCCATATACTTCTTCGCTAGGATTTCGGTTGACTGGCCAATGCAGAAAGGAATGAAATGCGTGGACTTGGTAAGCCGGTCCACGATTACCCATACTACATCCTTGCCCTTGATACTGCGAGGGAGTGCAGTCATGAAATCCATGGCAACGTTCTACCACTTCCATTCGGGTATCGGTAAGGGTTGTAATAGACTGGCAATTCGGCGATGTTCAGCTTTCACCTGTTGACAAATTAGGCACTTGGATACACTCTTTGCTACCTCCCGCTTCATACCATGCTACCAATAGTTTTGATGGAGGTCCTTTTACATTTCATCCCTTCAGGATGAATGGAGTATAGAGAACTGTGCGCCTTTATCATCAATTCCTCTCTGATTTCTCCTGTAGGCACACAAATCTTGCTTCCATATCTTAGTGACCCGTCTTCATGAATGATGAAGTCAGTTCTCAAGTTTATTTCTATATGCTCTCGAATCGTTTGTAATCTTGTATCTCCAGCTTTAGCTTCTTTGATCTGATCCACCAATGTGGACTGAATTTGCATATTCATAAGTGATGAGGATACCCCGGGCATGATTACCTCCGTTTCTAACTCTATGAGGTCTTATAGATTCCTCCAGTGAGTAGCAAGACTCAACGCCATCGGCTGGAAACTCAGAGCGTCAGGGACCACATTTACCTTCCTGGGATGATATTGCAGGTTTATATCAAAATCTGCCATTAGTTCTAGCCACCTCCTTTACCTCATATTGAGCTCCTTCTAAATAAAGATATACTTCAAACTCTTGTGATCGGTATAAATCTCCACCTTCTCCCCCAATAAATAATGCCTCCAGATTTTGAGTGTGAAGATAACCGCAGTGAGCACCAAATCATGGGTTAGATAGTTGCGTTCGTGAATCTTCAGCTGTATCGATGCATATGCCATTACCTTGCTGTGTTGGTGTAACACACATCCCAATCCCTTTCCCAAGGAGTCATAATGAACGTCGAAACCTCCAGTTCTGTCAAGAATAGTAAGAATGGATGCTATGGTTAGACAAGTCTTCAACTCCGAGAACGCTTTCTCACAAGCCTCAGTCCATACATATAGCACATCCTTCCGAGTCAAACAAGTCATCAGTTCCGCAATCCTGGAGAAGTTTTTAATAAACCGATATAAATATCCAGTAAGCCCTAAGAAGCTCCTGATCTCCGTAATTGTTCCTGGTGTCGGCCATTTTTGTATAGCGGTAATTTTGGTCGGATCTACCGAAATTCCATCGCCCGACACAATGTGTCCCAGGAAAGCTATTCGCTCCAACCAAAACTCACATTTGCTGAGCTTTACGTACAGTTGATGTTGACGCAAAGTTTCAAGCACAATGCGTAGATGCTCCGCGTGTTCTTCTCGATCTTTTGAATACACAAGGATATCATCGATGAAGATGACGACAAACTAGTCTAAGTATTATAAAACACTTGGTTCATCAGATTCATGAGTACCGCCGGGGCATTGGTTACTCCAAAAGGCATCATTATAAATTCATAGTGCCCATACTTAGCTCTGAAAGCCGTCTTAAGAATGTCAGTCGTCTTGACTTTGAGTTGATGATAACCCATCCGAAGATCTAGCTTCTAGAACACTCGAGACCCTTCCAACTGATCGAACAGATCGTCTATCCTCGGCAGAGGATACTTGTTCTTGACAGTGACCTTATTTAGCTCTCGATAATCTATACATATCCGCTTTGTTCCATCCTTCTTAGGTACTAAAAGAACTGGAGCACCCCAAAGTGACGTGCTCGGTCTGATAAATCCCTTATTAAGGTGGTCCTCAATTTGCATTCGAAGCTCGGTCAATTCTTCTGGCCCAATTTAATACGATGCTCGTAAGATTGGTTGTGTGCCTGGCATCAAGTCTATTGTGAATTCGATCACTCAATTTGGTGCTAACCCAGACACCTCAGCGAACACATCTTCAAACTTTCGAACCACCATCGGCATATCTTCCTCCTCATATAAGGTATATAACCTCTCCTCTTTCCTTGGTACAGCTTTATAAGTTGCTGGATCTAAGGATCGACTCCCGCTCTCGAATATGAACATTGGATGGTCAGGAATCTCGAACACTACCCTCCTTTGACGGCAGTCGATGGTAGCGTAAAAATACTCAACCAGTCCATGCCTAAGACTACGTCGAAATTAGGCATATCTATCACCATGAAGTTGGTGTAGAAAGCCCGACCGCAGATTACCACAGGACATAGGTCATACCCCGTAGTGGACTTGATCACACCGTTTCCTGTATTGACATTCCATTCAGTGACGAGGGGTGCTATTGGAATGGAGTTAGCTGTCGCAAACTTTTATACCATAAAGCAGTGTGATGCGCCAGAGTCAAAAAGTATAAGCGCAGGTGTGGAGGATATTAGAAGGACACCTACGTTTCAAAATTAAGGGTATGAGCGAGCCTAACTATACGTGGATAACGAAAATAGCGGTGATATTGGAAGCAAAAATAGACAGGAAGGGAATGGATACCTATAATGACTTCTACCATGTCCTCAGCCTCCTCAAATGTCATAGTATAGGCCTGGCGCTTGGGACCATTTCGCTGAGCTTGCTGAAAAATATGCTTTTGCGAAGGAAGGGGTGGTCCTCCTGGCACACCTTGTCCGGTCAGCTTAGCAGCAGGAAGTGATCGGTTTCCCTGTTGTGGTGCCCCATTATTTACTGGCTTGTTGACAGGGCCTAGTGGTCCTCTTCTCTAAGGACAGTTCCCTATAGCATGATTTGGAGACCTATAAATTATACAGGGTTTGTTCAAAAACGACAGTCCCTCATGTAATGTCCGGCTCTGCCGCAGTGGTTGCATGCGACGGTTGGTTTTCTTGGGACAATTGGCCCTGCTGGCCTCTTCAATTGATGTCGTCCATTGAATTTAGAAGACGATCCTCTTGAAATTTGTTTTGTTAATCGTTTAATTCCGGATGAACGATCGCTCTTCTTGATCCTTTTCTCAGATCCTCGTAATTACGAGCTGCCTTTAGAATCGCATCATAAGTGGGGAGAGCGGTACAGAACATGGCTGACCGTGTCTTAAGATCCAACCCTTATTGGAATCTCTTAGCATACAGTTCAGGGATGGCCACAAGATGGAGAGAGAAACGGCTAAGCATAGCATATTCCGCCGCAGATTGGTATAGAGTCATCTTCCACATAGACCCCTGTTGGAACTGAATGAACTTTCGCTCTATATCCATATGTGCTACTGCTAGAAAGTACTGAGTATCGAAACGTACCTTGAAGATTTCCCAAGTGATAGGCTCTTTCCGTATACTTTCCTCAACTTCCCACCATATTCGGGTATTGTACGTGAGTTGCAGCTTGGCAATGCTGACCCATGCATCTTTTGGGACCTGAGCAGCACCAAGATCGTTGACAGTTTCCCGAAGCCATTCCTCAGCTTCTAATGGAGTCCATTTCTCAACAAAAGTCTTCGGATGCAATGATCGGAATTGTTTAACTCCTGTGAATCCTTGGGGAGCTGGGGCTAATGCCTTCTACAATAGCTCAGCCTGCTGCTGCCTACTTTCTCGTAGTTCTTGGTGAAGGGCGACGGTCTATTGCTGTTGTTGGTCTAACAACCCTTGCATTATTTTCATCATGGCTGCTTGCTGAGCCGCGGCCTCATGGATCCTATTTCCTTTCCTGTTGTGGTTATGGTAATGGCCAACCATCGTTAACTGAATAAGAAGGTGGGTTAGGTTACCAACAGATTCGAGGATGAGACCAGATAGTAATTTACATGAAAGAATAACAATTAATGCAAAAGGTAAACTAAGAAAATGAAAAGGCACGAGACACAAGAGAGTTTTACTCAAAACTAAGATTTCATTAATAAAAGTTAAAAAGAGATACAAATAAAGATAAACGTGGACCTACTGCTATACATAGCTTTATTTGGCTAAGTAGTATAAACTAAAACTAATATCGATCGTTTCGATCACTATCCATCAAACAAATGGGTGGAACCGCTCAGCTCTAGCGCGTCGGTTGTTGACCTTTCTCACAAAGCTATAGTAGAAGGGTGAGCCTGGTATGTCATGGGGATAGAATCGTAGAGGAGTACGATGCACGCATCAATAAGTATGCCCCCGAATATAGAGCATCTCCCCAATAAACCATATGTGAGGATCGTATTTTTCCGGTTCCTCTGCTCCAACGGGAGCCTCCTCTTCATTGGGGCCTCTTCTTCAGTTGGGGCCTCTTCAATAGGTTCTTATTCTGCTGGTTCTTCCTCGATGGGTTCCTCTTCCTGCGGCTCTTCCTCGGTAGGTTCCTCTGACACAGTCGGAGATAACCGTCGGTAGTCCTACGACCTCGTCGTCTGAATAACCAAGTGTAGTCTCTATGGTAATATCTGATATGTTGTCCTCATCGGGAAGGGGTTCAGCTCCTAAATTTGCCATGACCTGAAAGGAAAAAGGCCATGGTCAGAATACTGAATGTGAAGGAAGATAGAAAGAACAATGGAAGATGTATGAAGACGGTGTACGTGGATAAGATTCATAAACATAATAACTTTAGTTAATGGTTTCATTTTAGTACATTGAGGACCTGCATGGGCCACCACTAAAACCTGTCACGCCTCGCTTCCTAAAAGTTCGAAAACAGTGACGTACCAAGGTCTGCAACCTAACTGTGTCGAGGGTGGTCTTTTCTCGATAAAGTTACGTTAAGCGTATAAATAAATCATGCAAGCAATGTACTAAAATTGATAATAAAAGTGGAAGAATTTATTTCCATTAACTAAAATTATTGCATCCCAAAGTACTGAAAGCAAACTAAATAATTTGATTACATTGATTAAAAGAAAGCAAGTCCTAAACAGGTGGACAATAGGAGAGCTATCCTAATACTCTTACGTCAACTCCGCATAGTCTTCATTAGTGGGCTCCATTTCCATCGTCTCCTTCTTTATCAATCTCGTTCTCATCTAACGGACGTTCCAAGGATAGGAAAGGGAAAGGAAGTCCGTCAGTGAGTAACACTTGGGTAGGATTTTCTCAACAGAAAATAATGGTAAAGAGAAAAAGTGTGTGTAATATATGATGGCATATGTGAGTAAAGGTATGATGTATGTATTGTAGGTATTTGGTAAATTAAGGTATACTGCGTATGGAAACTATATGTAATATGTTCATTTAGTTTGTTAGACAAGGGTAGCGAGTTCTCAAGATTATTCCGTTCTAACCACGGAATAGGGTTGGGAAAGGTGAAATGTACTGTTCCAATTTCCCGGATCTGATCGAGTAATAGGGGAATCCAAGTCCGTATACTACCTTGTCAAATTAAACTACCCAGACCTGTTTTATTCAGTGTGAAGGTTTTGCGAATTAGAGTTGGTGCGTATATCATCTAGGCATGGAATATCATTTGTCCATGTTGGGACTGTCCAATTCATTCGTAGTAGTTGTACATATTAGGACTGTTCAATTCATTCGTAATAGTCATCCATGTTAGGACTGTTCATCCTGCCTGCAAAGATCTTCATTTGTAATAGTATTCCATACCTATGTTCATGCATTCTAACCCTTACCACATCGTAGGTCATGTTGTGTGATGTATCAAAAGTTGGATTTAAGTAGATGATATCTCAGTCGATATGGACTTCCACAGTCGTAGGTTATATATCCTTCCATTATAATTGTAAGTTAAATATAGTATTTTATAAAAACCTTGGTTTATAAAGAATTATGGTATTTTATCGTAATTATTGTTTATATAAAAACAATGGTATTTTTTTAGAGCAAAAATATTGTTTTATGAAGTGCCATGATATTTCAGGGTAAAGATTGTGATGCTTTAATAAGAATAACCTTTTATAAAAGAGTATGGTATTTATATGGTATATTAACGTAAATTATCTTTCATCATAGAGATTGTGATATTTTGATAAAAGAACCACCTTTATAAAAAGGTAAGAGTATTTTAGTGAAATTATAAAAACTTAACTTTCGAAATTAGAGATATTTTTGGGAAGGTTTCACTTCTTATAGGTATTTAGTAAAAATCTAGTTTTAGGATTATTATTGGAATTTACAAGAAAACCCTAGCTTTTAAAAGTTCAGGGTATTTTAATAAAAATAATTACTCTACCAATTTCATGGTATTTTCGTAAAAATTATGATTCAGAAAAGTTCGTGGTATTTTAATAAAAATATCACTTGGAAAGGTTTATGGTATTTTAAGGAAAATACTATTTTTTCAAAGTTCGTGGTATTTTACTGAAAGTATAAATTCTTACGAGTTGATGGTATTTTTGTGAACTACCCATTTTAGTGAAAATATGGTTTTATATGTTTACCATCAATTTTATTTTAGAATAACCAATATATAAAGATTTACTATAATTTTGCCATGTTTTAATAATTAAGGAACCAATTATCGATAATTTTTATTTAATACCCTAGAATAGTTACATTTATTGTTGTAAAAATTGCCCCAGTCATGATAGTCGCTTTAAGACTTACTTCCATATATCCAAGCATGAATCTGGGGTTGTCCGTTACCCCGTGATTTTATCGTGAAGGATGACTGCTAAAAGTTTGTTATATTATTAGGGTTTAATATCGTTTTTAATCGTCAAAACCCGTAAAATAGATAAAATAGTTAAAATTTCATAATTAGGTCCTGGAATTTTTTTTCACAGATAGATATTTTTATAATAAAGATAACAGATGGTCAAGCATTGAGAGATCCTACCTGAAATCAGTTAGGAAAATGAAATTTGGTGAGCGTCGGGTTGTACGTGAAAAGGTATATCTTGAAGACAAGAATTGTTTTGCCTTTGGGACTTGGTCCAGATTGTAGAAGATTCAAAAAGAAATCTCTGAAAGTATTTTTAGATTTTTGTGTCTACCAAATATTTTTTTGGAGATTTTAGAAGCTCAGGGCTATTATAGGGATTTTCTGGAATTAAAATCCCTATTATTTTCCCTAGCCGCTATAGGCCTATATATTTTTTTATGCCTATATATTTTTTTATTTTATTTTTTCTTTTATTTAAACTGTAGGCAGAATCCGGGCCATTGGTTTTCAGATCCGACAGTCCAGATTTATTCGGTCTCTTAAAATTTAATAAAATTTGTTTTTAATATTTAAAATATGTTTTAAAATTGTTTTTGGCTTCTAAAAATTATTTTAAAATAGTTAAAAATATTATAAAAATCTGGAAAAAATATAGAAAATGTATTTTGATATTTTCTATCCTTTGCAACCAAATTTGATCAAAAATAGCTCCCCTTGTCGGTTTTTAAAACTTTTCCCTTCGATAAAAAAATCCATTTAAGTTCTTAAAAATTCCCAAAAATTCATAAAAATCTTATTAATTCATTTTAATCATGGAAAATATTTTTAAAATGTTTTTTACCAATAGAAAAAGTAAAATAATTGTTTTGACCTCAAAAATATTTATAAAACATTTTTATTATGTATCTAGAGTACATGGTCGTTATAGAACACATGCATCTGTTGCCATAGTCACAAATTCGTCGTTCGGGTATAATTCGGCGAGGTTGAAAATTTGGATTCTGAGAACCATTCAGAAAAAATTGGCAGGTATTCAGGAAAGATTCGGTAAGTGTTCGGGAAATGTTTGGGAAGGATTTCTAGCAAGAAATTAATATATGAGACGCCAGCTTTTGATTTTGTGAATTATTTGCCGTTTTTTGAATTATTCGCTGTTTTTCATATAATTCGGAAATAATTCACGAATTATTTGCGAATAATTCATGAATTATTCAGCCCGCAGATTAATTCGGCGATTAAGTCGGCTGATCAAAAATTCGTGAATTATTCGCGAATTCGGCAAATAATTCGTGAATTATGTGACTATGCCTGTCGCTAGGTTAGAAACCATACGTATCTTACTAGCTTAAGCTAGCTATAAAACTTTTAGAGTCTTTCAAATGGACGTTAAAAGTGTATTCTTAAATGGTCAAATAGATGGAATAATGTATGTATCTCAACCTCTCGGCTTTGAGAATCATGCATTTCCATATCATGACTATAAGTTAAGAAATGCACTATACGGTTTTAAGCAAGCTCCTCGTAGCTCGTATGAACGTTTAAGATCAATTTTAGAAAATTTAGGATTCACGAAGGGTGTAGTAGATAAGACATTATTTACTAAAACTCTTAACCAAGACATCATAATAGTCTAGATATATGTTAATGATATTATTTTTGGATCAACAAATGAAAGTCTCGGTGATGATTTTGTCAAATCCATGCACGATGAATTTGAAATGAGTATGATATGAGAACTTAACTTCTTCACAGGATTTCAAATAAAACAAATGGATAATGGTATCTTCATTAATCAAGCCAAATACACTAGGGAATTAATAAAAAAATTTGGCTTAGATAATGCAAAGACCTGTGAAACACCCATGGCTACCAATACCAAACTCACTGACGATAAAGAGGGTCAAGATGTTGACATTAGAATTTATCATGGCATGATAGAAAGTCTACTTTATTTGACTGCTAGTAGATCAAATATCATATTTAGTGTGTGTTTGTGTGCAAGATTTCAGACAAATTCTAAGGAGTCATATTTGACTGCAGTCAAAGGGATCTTTAGATATCTGAAAGGAACCATAAATTTTGGTTTATGGTGTCCAAAGAATAAAATGTTTCATTTGATAAGTTACTCAGATGCAGATTATGCCGGAAGTCTTAAAGATCGAAAGAACACAAGTGGCACTTGTTATTTTCTAGGAAACTGTCTTGTCGCTTGGATTTCCAAGAAACAAAACTCAGTAGCTATATCGACAACCGATGCAGAATTTATCGCTGCCGTTGTTTGTTGTGCACAAAGTTTATGGAAGAAATACGAACTTGAAAATTATCAAGAGAATATTTCAAAGATTCCAATGCTCTGTGACAACACGGGTACAGTTCACATGACCAAGAATTCCGATCAACATTCTAGAGCTAAGCAAATTGACATACGATATCACTTCCTTCGAGATCATTTTCATAAGAGAGATATCATTTTGGAGTATGTGTCAACAGAAAGTCAATTGGCCGATATTTACCAAGCCATAAGATAAAACTAGGCATTCCCATCTAAGAGGAGAATTAAATATGATAGAGTTAATCACATCTTAAATCCGTAAACCATATTAAACGATATAAAAAAAGTTTAAAACATATATAAATTAAATTTTTAAACTACAGACGTCTCCTACAGAAGTCTGTCCTAACTGCCTAATTCTTAATACTTTAACTAATTAATAATGTATTTAATTAAAATTAAAATAATTAATTTACAATCAAATTAGTATTGTTTAGTTGGTTAATCTTGTGTACCCTAGAATTAAAATTAGGATTTCAAAATTTGAATTTAGAGGGAGTAATAAAAACTTATGGGTAGTTTTTCAAACTCCTTGATTGTTTTTTTTAAACTTCCCTTTCTTTATTTTTTATAAATTGGAACTAATTCCATACAATTGATCATTTCTATTATCTGAAAAATAGAGAACTCTCAAGTTTACAAGAGGAAGGAAAAAGTGAAAATAGTAGATAGTTCAAAGAAGATTAAGAAGGAGCCTCCTAGTCCGAAATCCGAAGAGAATTCCAGCGAGGAATCTGTTTCCCTTCCTCCTTTTCCATCATCACCCAACCCAAATCCACCAAATTCTTCTGCCACGGGCAGAATTGTGTTGTTGTTCCGTCAAACTTTCTCGGGTGATACTTATTTCTTCTTCGACCCTGAAGATGATATGATTATCAAGAAAAGGACGACCGACGTTGTCGAGAAGTTCAAGAAAAATACTTCGGATTAGATTATTGTTTGTTTGTTTTCTTGTATTTTATTTCATGTAAGGTTTATGTAATGTATTAAATAATGAAATGTGTTTTCGTCTCTTCTATAACCAAATTCAAACAATAAAACTATAAACAAACATCCAGAAACCAGCATCGGACCTTTGTGGCAGACGTCTGGTTGCAATTTCTTGACCTAAAGACGTCTGTGGCAAACGTCTGCAGTTCATTTTTTACTTCAGGAAATTCCATCCAGAGACATCTGGTCTAAGACCCCAGATGTCTGCATGGGAAAGTTTCTGAATCAATCAGAATTTTTCAACCGTTCGATTTCCTCGATTCGATCTGAGCAGCCCATGCATCTTATAAATTTAACCTTTCCTTTCCACCGATCCTAACCTAGACGTCTCCTAAACAACATTCCTTCATCTTCTCTCTCTCAAACTCTCTCAAAAGCCTAAATTCCACCCAAAATTTCCCCAAATTCACTCAAATTCCATTACCAATTTCATTATGCCGCTCAAGCAAGCCAAAAGAAAGGTCGTTGCTACAAAGAAAAAGAAGTCGAACCCTTCCGAGCAATCTCCCAACGCCAACCTATTCCTCAGCGAAGAATGCAAAGCCGGGTTCTCTTCGATGATCTCAAAACCCATCCAAACTGGGTCCTATGTGATTTTTCGAGACATAAGGGAATTTCAGTTTCAAGATTTGTTTAATTATCAAGGATGGATGCCATTCTTTACCTTCAATTGCCGACATACGATATGGTCGTTCGCCTTTTCTTCGCCAATCTTATCAATACCCACGAAGACCCAACCAACTACATTACCAAAGTCTTCGGTTCTACTTTCAAGTTCAACTCTGGCATTCTCGGTAGGGTACTATGTATCCCTAACGAAGGAGTTGACGTCTATATGATGACGTAAGAAAATTTCGAGAATACCGACCCGATAACTAAGGAAAAGGCATCACAAATCCTTCATGGCTCCGAGAATCCTCATTTCTTCAACGAGCATCAAGCCAAGACCCTTACAAAAAGAGCCCGCGTCTTAGCCAACCTTCTTGGACATGCCTTCTTAGCCAAGTCCGGGAGTCGTGATACTCTTTACGGCCCCCACAAGTTGATTACGTATTGTATTTTATCAAAGATTAAAGTTAAACTTCCATTGTTATGTGAGAAGTATCGAGCAGTCCCACAAATATTTATTATGGACGAGTCATTACCCAGCTTTTAGAATATCATTACATAACCATTCCCAATCTTAAAGATAAAGTCAAGGATCAACTCGACTTCGGAGCCCGCAACATCAATTAGATGAAGTAGGCCCAAACTCCGAGTTCCTCCCAACCTACTCAAGATCCCGGTAATGTTCCTCCTCCTCCAACACAAGACTTCGACATTGCTGCTTTCGAGAACCGTATCATGGATCGCATCACCGGTTCCCATGACCGCCTATCCGAACGCATTGATCACTTTTCCGGCCAAATCGATCATCTAACATAGCAGATGACTCGATTCTCTGGCAATTTTGATCATCACATGTCCGTTATGTCATCCAAGTTTCCGTCTAGCACGCCGCCTCCACTGCCGAAAGAATATATTAGGATCTTAATTTCTTTGGGTTCTAAGTTTGTAAGTGTATGGTGTTTCTTGCCGTGACTGCTACGGCTATACGGAATTAAAAACTTTAATTTTTCTTGAGCACAACACACTAAAACCCTAGAATCTAAGCCCAAACACTAAACTAAATATTAAACTACAAGAGTTTAAGTACTATGTGAGAACTACAACCTTTGAAGTCGGTCCTTTGGGTCTTGTGTAGTCTTCTTCTTTCGCTCCTAGGGTCTTCGGGATCAAGCTTGGAATCTGGCCTTCGGTGTCGAAGAAGATCCATATGAGGAAACCCAAGAATAGGTTATATTTTCACTCTAGTAAACTGAGTGAAGAAACTAGTGAACTAGACTTGCTAAGAATGGTTCACTAGAAGATTTAGTAATCTAATCTCTAATCTTTTCTCTCTTTTACTTTTCTTTTCTCAAATATAAGAATCTCAAGATGAGAAGAAGAAGAAGACGATGAATTAAAGAATGGCAACTAGAGAACAATCCTCTTTTTATCCTCATCCATCTATTTTCCTTTTATCTTTTTTTTTTGTTGTGTGAATCAGTGGGTTGTGACTCACTATGTTGAGTCACAAGCCTACAACATTCCACAACATTCAAGAAGAGATTAGAAGAGAAGAGAGATAACCATCGCTTTGTGTACACACACACACAAATACACTAATACAAGTATATGCTACTAATACATACACCTGTGTTCGTATCAAAATACGAATACTGTTTTCGTATAAAATATAAAAACCCGTATTCGTATAAAAGATATAAATACCTGTATTTGTATTAAGATATAAATACCCGTATTCGTATAAATACCGTATTTTGTCAAAATACGAATACGAAAAGAGAGATACTAAAAAGAGATAAGTAATACTAGCTCACATTAAATCCAAATGTGATAACCTGGCTATCTTTCAAACCCTTCTAGTATTAACAAACTATCCGATTAAAGGTACGTGTACTAAAACACGTATTTAATCGAACCCAGGTTATGTATCAAAATACGTACACTACATCAATTCGCCTAACCTAGAAAAACCTCTGTGTGGGACTCTAAAGACTCGGTAATACGTTGGCAGTGGGTTTAACCACAAGCACATCAGCGACACTAGCTGTACGTAACGGCTGCCCAGGTATTGATTAAAAGGAAGGCCGACAAGCAAACTTGTTCGTATCCCTACTGAGGCTGAATGCGACAATCTTGGTACAGTCCGGTCTCTTCGTCTGAGAATACCGCATACTGGATTTAGGGGGTGAAAAACGTCAGACCCCTAATAACTTAATAAGTCGTGCCGATATGGCCCAAGACCATCCTAAGAAACTACTGATCTCATAACTAGTAAATCTCAACTGCCTTAGCCAACGTCTTATGGTGATGACCAATCAAACATGGCGTGACATCAACTCCCAATACCAAAAGAGACGAATTCCTTCTATCACTCATTGCCCCTAAGTGATTCGGGATTGTACCCAACCAAAACCTATTTGCACGACTGTTTAAAGCCGTGGTAGGGTAGTGATCTAAGTACAATGGGAACACACTCGAGACGAATGACGATGTCAGGTCTAAAGACTAGCCTGTACCTATGTCACGGAGAAATACTATCTAACGATAGGTATAATACCATCTAGAAGTTCTTGGTGGGTCCATCCAATGTAACTCATAACTTAATGAGCGCATGTATACTATCTTTGGCGCCGAACACCAATGGATATTGGACATGCCATCTTCCTTCGTGAGAATACGAAATGTATACACCGGTCTACTTCGAAGTATCGATGCCCTATCTCAAAACTCCAACGACTAAGGACAATTTAAGGATGCGCTTATAGACTACATAGACCCTACGAGTATGATCGCCATCACAGCTCTAGTAGTCAAGCAAAGATCCTATGGGTTTTACCAACATGTAATCGGGATACATAATATAAAAATAGAACACATACGATGCTAAGATAAAGGCAAATCAGATAACATACTATCATATTGAGCAAGATTGTCCTATACACATATATTCCAAGCATCCATATGTGATATACAATCCTGTACTATACAATAATGGCCTCTAGGGCATATACATCCAGTAATCTCCCACTTGCACTAGGCCATGTATTGGCATATCGAAGACCAATCATCTCTAATAGCTTCTCTAACTGAGTTTGAGGAAGTACCTTTGTGAGTGGGTCCGCCGTGTTGTCCTTTGTGTCTACTCTCCCGAGCTCGATCTCCCGGCGATTAATGATCTCCCTGATCAGGTGACATCGCCTTAAGATGTGTCTGGATTTCTGATGGCACCGTGGTTCCTTCGCTAATACTATAGCCCTATTGTTGTTATAATACAAAGGTATTAGATAAACAATAGACGGAAGCACCTCAAGTTCATGAATTAACTTTCTCATCCAAATAGCCTCTTTTGCAGCATCTCTAGCAGCAATGTATTAAGTCTCTATCGTCGAGTCTGCTACAATGTTCTATTTGGAACTCTTCCAATAGACCGCCCCTCCATTTAGAGTACACACATAACACGAGACAGACTTGCTGTCATCTTTTCACTTTAGAAGCTTGAATCGGTAAAGGACTCCATCTGGAGGTCTCCATTACCGTACACTAAGAACATATCCTTAGTCCTTCTCAGGTACTTCAGAATGTTCTTTACAACCGTCCAATACTTCTTTACCGTACACTAAGAACATATCCTTGGTCTTTCTCAGGTACTTCAGAATGTACTTCAGAAAGTGAAAGTCCCAACAATCTTTTAGATTTATCACGATGGATCTTGATCCCTAGAATGTAGAAGGCATCAGCCAGATCCTTCATGGAGAACTTCTGAGACAAGAACAACTTAACTGACTATAGCATAGGAATATCATTTCCTATTAGGAGAATTCCATCCACGTACAATATGAGGAATACCACAGTTCTCCCTACAATCTTCTTGTATATACATGGCTTATATATGCTTTTGATGAAATCAAATTCCTTGACTGTTTTTATCAAAATAGATGTTCCAGCTCCGCGATACCTGCTTTAATTCATAAATTGATTTAAGTAAATTGCACACCTTCCCTCTGCTCTCACTGTTTATAAAGCCCTCTGGCTGATCCATATAGACACTCTTCTAAAGTGCAGTTTAGAAATGCTATCTTTACATCTATCTGCCAAATCTCATAGTCATGGAAGTCAGCAATGACAAGTAGGATCTGAATGGATTTGAGCATATCCATAGGAAAAAAAGTTTCGTTATAGTTCACATCTGATCTTTGACGAAAACCTTTTGCAACAAGTATAGCCTTATAGATTTCCACCTGTCCATCTGCACCAATCTTCTTCTTGATGATCCAGTTGCAGCCGACGGGTTTTACCCCTGGCGGTGCAATGTCTAAAGTCCAAACTTTGTTGGTGTACATGGACTCCATTTTGGATCTCATAGCATCCAGCCATTTCACAGTGTCCCTACTGGCAATGGCCTGCTCAAAACTAGTAGGAGTCTTCCAAAATGCAATTCTCTCTATTCATGTCTATGAGAAAACAGTAGTATCTTTCAGGCGGATGAGAAATCCTATTAGATCTGGGAGTGGCTGAGCTTCGTCAGGGACTATTGAATCCTGTTGTTCTGCCAAATCCTCAGTTATAGTTTGCCCTTTTGAAATTTCTTCCAGTTCTACCGTGCTCCCACTAATTTTTTTTTATAAGAAATTGCCACTCTAAAAAAGTGGCATAATGAGCGACAAACACCTTCTGATCCTCGGTGTGGTAGAACAGATATCCTAGAGAATTTTTAGGATATCCTACAAACTTGGATAAAACTGACCATGCCTAAAGTATGTCCGGATTTTGTACTTTTATATAAGCCGAACAACCCTATATCTTAATACGTTCAAGATAAGGTCTTTTTCCACTCTATATTTCATATGGAGTTTTAGACACAGATTTGGAAGGAACTCGATTCAACGGGAATGCCGTTGTTTGAAGCGTATGTCCCCAAAATGAGAGAGGTAACTCTTCATTACTCATCATAGAGCGAACCATATCCAATAGGGTACGATTCCTCCATTCTGATACACCGTTGTGCTGTGGTGTATATGGAGGAGTAATCTGAGAAAGAATGTCATTCTCTTTTAGGTAATCATGGAACTTCGTGTTTATGTACTCCCTTCCTCTATCAGATCGGAGGATCTTGATACTTTTGCCAGTTTGTTCTCTACTTCGTTTCGGTATTTTTTGAATTTCTCAAAAGTTTTAGATTTGTGTTTCAAAAGATACATATATCCGAATCTAGAGAGATCGTCAGTGAATGTGATGAAATATGAGAACCCACACATTACATGCATAGACATTGGACCATATTTATCACCGTGTATGAGTCCCAAGAGCTCTGTTGCTCTTTTTCCGTGTTCGGTGAATGGAGATTTTGTCATCTTACTTTTGAGACAAGACTGACAAGTTTCATAAGATAAAAATTCGAATGTATTCAGATATCCATCCTTATGTAACTTGGCAAGTCTGGTCTTATTAATATGACCAAATCAACAATACTACAAGTAGGTATATATCTGAACTCTTTCTCTTGCTAGTGTTTTGTACATTAAAAACCGTATTTTGATTTAGAACATAGATACCATTACAAAGTGTACCTTCTACAACCAATACCTTATCAAGGTAAATGTTCATGATATTTCTATCTAAAATAATATTATATCGATATTTATTAAGCAAAGAAACTGATATGATATTGAAAAGCATGGAAGATACATAGTAGAACAATGTTATATCCATCTTTATACGTTTGCACAAATATTAAAGTGGGCCAGTTGTCCAAAAAAGATGTTGCAAACGTCTTTGTTATGTTTACCAAACAACAGAGTGGGGCCAAACGTCCGAAGAAGAAGGTCCAAACGCCTGGACATAAAACCATCACTATAGCGGTTATCAATCAGATGTCTGAACAATATGCTTCAGACGTCTGATCATCGCAAGTGCAGCTGTTGCAGATCTTAATCACGCCAATCTTTCCATAACTTCCAAATTGATTTTATTTCAAGTTTAGGAAAGATTTTATTTGATTCTATCATGTAAATTGTAATATATATATATATATATATATATATATATATATATATGTATATGTATATATATATCACACATCATTGATATTCAATATAATTACTAAGTTGAAATCCTTAAAAACTATCTTCTTCAAGTTCTTATATGGTATCAGATCCCTGCTATTAAAAGCTCAATTTTGATCCATGGCTTCCTTTCAAAACTCAATTCCCATCATCTCTAAATTCCCTTTTCCAACAAACTTTCCCACACAAACTTCACTGTGTGGAGATACTAAATTCAATCGGTCTTAATCTGACATGATCTCCTTGGTCACATCGATGGCTCTAAATCTCCTCCTTCGAGGACTATCACTGACGTCGTTGACAGCACCAAGCGTGTTGAAAATCCAGACTACCATCAATGGTACCATCAGGATCAACTCATTCTCAAGCTATCCTCGGCAATTGTGTCGAGATGATCCAGCCCCATATCTCCGTTGTTTCCTCATCCAAGGAAGCATGAGATTGACTTGTTATTCCCCTTGCAAACAAATCTTGCTCACGAGTTATATCGCTCAAGAAACGCCTTATCAACAATCAATACAGCTCGCGATCTAAGCGAGTACCTACAAAAGATGTGATTTATCTCCGACGATCTTGCTCTCACCCTTTTCCTGAAGATGACCTTGTTCCCCACATCCTCGTAGGTCTCGGAGTTGAATTCAAAGAAACCGCAGCTGCTATTCCAATCCGTGACAACAACATTATCTTCGACGAGTGATTTGTATGTCAAAAACTATCTATAACCGCAATCAAGAACGACGTCGCATGAAGCTAGCCGGTGAGTACGGGTCGGTCCACAGAGATGTTGTGAATCTCCTACTCGCGCTAACGAGTTAATTCCGAAGGGTGTTCGGATTGGTTATTAAATCTAAAAACCTAATTATTCTACCTAGGGCAATTAATTGAAAGTTATAATTACGGCAGATAAATAAAATCTATACTAGGGCAGGAAAATAAATTTAATCTAGGGCAGAAATTGAAATTATCTAGGGCAAGAAAATAAATAAATCTACTTACTTTACAGATGGATCTCTCCAACCATATACGCAGGGTTGTCAGATCTGAATAGATGAATTGAAGAGAGGCACCGATGCTCTCCATAAAGAAATCTGTATTTTATTATTGAAGGGAGGCATGAAGAATTACAATGATTAGAGTTCCTATTTATAAAGAATAGGAAACCCTAGGGTTACATTTGACCCGCATGTCTACAATTACAAAAATAGCCCTAAGTTGACTAGTCAAAGCCGCCACAAGTTTCAGTAAAAAAATCAGCTCCTGATTGCGCAATACGGCCGCGGAACCGCGGCCGTAGCCAGGGTTTGGCCACGGTTCCGCGGCCAACAAGTGGGCTTGGGCTCTGTAATTTTCTGTGCCGGCTCATGTCATTTTGGGCTTCTTGTTTCTTTGGTAATTTTCTCAAATAGGCTTCCAAGTTTCTTCCAGATATTCCAGTGAACATTGTAGTGGACTTCTAACCATTTGCTTCGTGATTTTTGGACCTTGCATTGCCTTGCACTTTGTAAACTTTATCTTTAATGTAGGCTTGATCAAGAGTCTTCTGTTTGTTGGTCAAAGTCTCACTTTTACATCGTCTTTACATCGTTTTCACTGTTTTAGATCCAAGAACCTGTAACCTGTAACATAGAGCAGACATGCGTCAAAAGCACCCGTTTATTTATAAAATATATAAGAATGGGAAATATAATAATGCAATATTCTGGTGTGAACAAATACCCCCAAACTTATATTTTGCTCGTCCTCGAGCAAACTTATTTTTATTCACTAAAATCCTAACCACACTTTCGCAGGGAAACGTGATTGCACTAAGCACGTGCAACAAGCCGTTAAACCTCTAGGTGTCTCTAGTAGGAGGAGTGTTGTCTCCTGAGGGTTTTCAGCGGATTACACCCACAAAATCCTATCAACTCGGCCCATTGACTTTTGTTCTTCATTTAGGTTTTCTAACAAGGAATTCTATTATTATCGACCCGTAAATTATCCACCCACATTCTTCACACTTCCTCATTATTTAACTTAAGATTATATATGCTATGTAGACCTACTTAGCTTTCGGCATTTCCTAAGTTTTCCTTCTAGGGTTCTATCTCCACTTAGGAATTTTTATCAACTCTACTAAAGATACAAGTTCTATTCTCCATTCCTTTCTCTTATCTAAACTCTAATCACATATCCCCACGTGTGTGTAAATGTCACCCCTACACTTGGAAATTCAAATCAAACAATCGTACTCTCGTCCATTGTCCAAAGCACTTATTAATTTGTGAATTTTTACTTGAATTTCGCTTACACATCCTTCATGCGATCGTTAATACTTCTTAAGGTACCAACAACCGATTACAAGATGCATTAGCACTTTAAAGAGTACTTCCTAGTTTTGCAACACCCAAGGCTTTTAAAAGTGACTCCCAAACCAGTTGGTCTAAGGCACTAGGTGATGAAGCACCCTCGCTAAATATTTTTCTATTTTTTTACAGCCTTAAGTAATCACAAAAACCAGTGTCCATTTTTTTTTCTTTATTCACTTTTTTTCTTTATTTTCATTGTACTAAGTACTTTAGACAAGAGCATTTCAAAGTCTCTTCTACTATTCCAAGTTTCAAGGTACGTGATTGTGCAATTTGTATGGTATACATTTTCAGAGTCTAGACTTAACTTAGGAACTATTTTTCAAACTTATACTCTAATAAGAACATCAATACTCTTCCCTCATTTTGACTTAGCCTAAGAAGTCAACCCAAAATTTGCCTATTTCTAAATAAACTACAAGGCATATACTTCCTACCGTTAAACTTTAAGGAAGGTTATTTTTAGGGTTTTTAATTTACTAAATCTAAGATCTAGTTGTTCCTAGCCAGTTAACCTATTTGTCAAACTCAAGTCAATTAGCCAATATTGAATACAATAATTTTTATAATTTTTTGAAATTTTTCAAATTTTTATGGGTTTTCAAATAAGTATGCAAATGCAAAAATATGTACAGATGAATGCGAAGAAAGAAGACGTACCGAGCATACCCCCAAACTTGAACTTGGCAGTGTCCCCACTGTCATACTAAACCAAGAGGGTCAAAATGTCGGCACTCCCCTGTTTATTTATTTACAAATTTTTTTATTTTTAATGTTTTGAAATTTTTTTGTTGTTTTTTTTATAGAAAAAGAAAACAAAAATATATATACATATATACAACAAAGCTCCCCCAAAACTTAAGCTTGGCCTTACACAAGCCAAAGGTTAGCACCAACCATTCAAAAATCTTATCGTGGTAAAGCTATAGTCGGTGCAAGAATGGGATGGAAAGAAAAGGAATGAGAAGCACACGAGACCGTGTGAAAAGAAAGGAATATGGTCTCGGTGGAGGAGAAGAATGGCGGAAAGAAGGGTAGCACGATCTTGAGGGTGTAAATCAAGCGAATAAATTAGCGCAATTTGTGATGACCGATGTGTTAAAAGCGATTTCGCTAACCTATCAACCTGTCGAGAAATGGGGTCAAATCCCTCAAGATTCGTAAGAAAACATGGGTACGCCGAACTTGGTATAGGAGATGAAAGCGTAACGGTCATTTGTACGGTTGGGACAATAGGAGAGACGAAAGGGAGTGAATTATGGATAGTATCTTTTTCACCGTAGTAAAATGTTTCGAACTTGAAAGATTCTATTATTGGTTAGAAACTACTATAATCAACCGCGTCTGATGGCTCATCTGAAAATGTAAAGGACTCAAACTCGGGCGGTGAGTCATCAACATCGTCCGAAAAAGTGAAACACTCGTAGGTGTTATCATCTGTGAGAATTGTGTCAGATTCAAAGGAAAAGGTTTCAAGCTCACATTCTTCAAGCGGGGTCGAAACGATGGGAAGGAGAGAAGGTGATATAACAGTCAAAGGTTCAGGAGGATGAATTGAAAAATCAGACACATCAAACAAAAATGATTCAACCTCAATATTATCCTCAAGACACTCCTCAATACTATCCTTAATATTCAACTCATTCATGCCATTATCATCAAAATCTAGACACATATGAGATTCGGGAGAAACACTTAATAACTCAGGATGATGATTTGAACATAAAATTTCAAGCAAATCGACATGTTCATCATCCGAAATATTCCCGGCGTCTATATCCTCAATCAAGTGAAAATCAATTTCTTTAGACACCTCATCAAAAGCATGGATATCTATCGATTTAGGTTCTAGAGTGGAGGTGTAAAGATCGAAAGGATTAGGTGTGGTTTCACTCGAAAGGGGTTCCTCACAATTTGGCAAATCAAACACTACAAAATCACACAACTCTTTTTTATTTTCAACAGGTGAACTATTTAGGGCAATCGATCGAAAACAAGAGTTATGGGCTTCAATTGGGTACGGGTAGGTTTGATTTGAAAATCCTCTCTCATTCTCACTCTGTCCAACTGCCGCCTCATACATTGAAAAATTTGGAGCTAGCGGGACACTAGTTACCTGTTCACTAGGTTGTATAAGAGCGGCCATGCACGCTTCCACATTCCTCATCATTTTATTTGTTGCAGCAATATATGCCTCCAACTACTCTTCCAAACTAGACTTGGGTGATGAGAGGGTTTCGGTAAAAGATTCAAAATGGTGTGGATATGCAAAACTCCCAACAGGCTGTGTAGAAACAGTGTCTAGTGAAGGTGGGAAGGTCGGGTAGGATTGGTAGGAAGTGGGTGATTGGACAGGGGTAGGGTCAACATATGGATAAAAAGATGAATAGTCGTGTGGATCCCTAGAACTAGATGGGTGGAGAGGGGTGAAAGATCGACTGCGAGATTGAGCAATATGCTCAGTAATGGACATCGGCCTAGGAGTGACAGAAGGACTTGAAGAAGTGGTATCAACATATGTAGGTGGTAAAGGTTGACTCGGTTGACACAAAATGGGTTGAAAAGTCAAATTGTTTCTCCTAGACGCCTCTATTTGATCTTTCAACGAAATTTTTGGCAAGAAAGGATCGTTTTTAAATTGACCGAACAAATTAACATATGACGCAAAATTAGGTTCGGGATACCAAAGTTCGGTTAATGATTTTTTATGTGGAGTACCCATGTTAGAAGAAGAAGGGTGACAAGAAGGAAGGTTGGGTGGTGCAAGGATTTATTTGGGGCTAAAAAAAATTTTGCAAGTTCTATAAAATATTTGTCCTTTTTATTTTCATTTTTCATTGATTTTTTTTTCTTTCTCTTTATTTAGAAAAATTTTGTTGTAAAAAGATTTTAGAGAAAAGATATGCAACAGCAAAATATTTTATAGAAAAAATATGCAACAGCAAAATATTACTTGCAATCTATTTTATTTCAAGTGGGGCCCAAAAATCCTGCACAAGATCGCTATTTGGAAGGGAATATATTTTTAATGTGCACAAAATCCTGCAGGTATTTTTCAGAAAATATATTTCAAAAATTACAGAGGATGAACAGAAGATCTTACAGAGCAAAATTGGTCAGATGACGTCACTATTCCACCGCCCTTCCGCGGCAAAACGTGGCTTCCACCGCGTTTTCACGGTCATATTGACTGAACACTACTCCAGAAAAATTTTGGTGCTTTGACTCGTCTATACAGCCGCGGTTCCGCGGCCTAAGGTGGGTTTTGGCCGCGGAATCGCGGCGAGATGGTGAACTTAGGTCTGCAAAAAAATTGCTCTGTCATGTTATTTAATTCCCCTTCTGTTTCGATCTTCTGATTTCTGTTTCGCCTTCTGGAAATTTCCAGATCGTCTTTGTATATCCTGCAAAATTAAAACAACAAAGTATGCCTTCCAAAAATAACAAAATATATATATTTTTGTATATTTTTTTTGATTTTTTTCAGATTTTTATGATTTTTTTAATTTTATGATTAACCCGAAATTGCGAAAAGGAAAGTTCTACGCCATCCCCGGCAACGGCGCCATTTGATTCGTGTGTCAAAAACTATTTCTAAACCGCAATCAAGAACGGCGTCGCATGAAGCTAGCCAGTGAGTACGGGTCGGTCCACAGGAATTTTGTGAATTTCCTAATCGCGCTAACGAGTTAATTCCGAAGGGTGTTCGGATTGGTTATTAAATCTAAAAACCTAATTATTCTACCTAGAGCAATTAATTGAAAGTTATAATTAGGGCAGATAAATAAAATCTATACTAAGGCAGGAAAATAAATTTAATCTAGGGCAGAAATTGAAATTATCTAGGGTAAGAAAATAAATAAATCTACTTACTTTACAGATGGATCTCTCCAACCATTTACGCAGGGTTGTCAGATCTGAATAGATGAATTGAAGAGAGGCACCGATGCTCTCCATAAAGAAATCTGTATTTTATTATTGAAGGGAGGCATGAAGAATTACAATGATTAGAGTTCCTATTTATAAAGAATAGGAAACCCTAGGGTTACATTTGACCCGCATGTCTACAATTACAAAAATAGCCCTAAATTGACTAGTTAAAGCCGCCATAAGTTTCAGTAAAAAAATCAGCTCCTGATTACGCAATACGGCCGCGGAACCGTGGCCGCAGCCAGGGTTTGGCCGCGGTTCCGCGGCCAACAAGTGGGCTTGGGCTCTGTAATTTTCTGTGCTGGCTCATGTCATTTTGGGCTTCTTGTTTCTTTGGTATTTTTCTCAAATAGGCTTCCAAGTTTCTTCCAGATATTCCAGTGAACATTGTAGTGGACTTCTAACCATTTGCTTCGCAATTTTTGGACCTTGCATTGCCTTGCACTTTGTAAACTTTATCTTTGATGTAAACTTTATCTCTCATCCCTTTCTTACCCACCAAATATTTACAATAGGACTCCATGCATACACGCACATACCGCGCCCTACGGCATCCTACCCCTCGAGGTAACGATAACACCGTAGTGTAAAGGCCCGGTTGCGTGCGTTTTCCATGGAGGTTAGGGTAAGGATCTCTAAAGGAAGGACAAGAACCTAGAGGAAGGAACACCTTCCCGAACGGATCTAATCCCCTTTATTGATAATTACCATAACTCCTCATAGACCTTCATTCGGGTATAGAAAGCGTTGAGATTTAATTACATTTCTAAACCATCCCTAAACCTAACCCTAGCAAGAATAGATCTAGATAATCGTAGATAGATTTAGGTTTTTAGATTTAATAACCAATCCGAACAACAATCGGAATTAACTCGTTAGCGCGACTAGGAGATTCACAACATCTCTGTGGGCCGACCCGTACTCACCGGCTAGCTTGATGCGACGCCGTTCTTGATTGCGGTTATAGATAGTTTTCATTTGATTTTATGTCAAAAACTATTTCTAAACCGCAATCAAGAACGGGATCGCATGAAGCTAGCCGGTGAGTACGGGTCGGTCCACAGGGATATTGTGAATTTCTGATTCGTTCTTACGAGTTAATTCCGAAGGGTGTTCGGTTGACTATTAAATCTAAAAATCTAATTATTCTACCTAGGGCAATTAATTGAAATTTATAAGTAGGGCAGATAAATAAAATCTATATTAGGGCAGGAAAATAAATTTAATCTAGGACAGGAATTGAAATTATCTAGGGCAAGAAAATAAATAGATCTACTTACTTTACAGATGGATCTCTCCAACCATTTACGCAGGGTTGTCAGATCTGAGTAGATGAGTTGAAAAGAAACACCGATGCTCTCCAAAAGAGTTTTGGAATTTTTATTAAGAGGAGGCATAAAGAAAATACAATGTTTTAGAGTTCTATTTATAGAAAATAGAAACCCTAGGTTACATTTTGATCCGCATGTCTACAATTACAAAAATAGCCCTATAAAGACCAGTCAACGTCGCATCAAGTTTAGGTAAAATTTTCAGCTCCTGATTGCGCTTGATGGCCGCGGAACCACAGCTTTGGTAAGGGTTAGGCCGCGGTTCCGCGGCCCAATAGTGGACTTGGCATGTGAATTTTTTTGTGCTGCTTTTGGGCTTTATTTTCTTGCTGTTTCTACATGTCCTTTTCCATTTGGGCTTCTAGGTTGGTTCCAGATCTTCAGTGAACAATTTGCAATGGATTTTTAACCGTTCGCTTTGAGTCGATGTCTTGAATCTTGCTTTGTGAATTGTTCCTTATGCAGGCTTGATCAAGATTCTCTATTTATTGGTTAAAGTCCACATTTTCATCGTTTTTACATCGTTTGCACTGTTTTCTGTCCAAGAACCTGTAACATGTAACATGTAGCAGACATGCGTCAAAAACACCTGTTTATTTATAAAAAGAATAAGAATGGGGAATATAATAATGCAATATTCTAATCTGAACAAATACCCCCAAACTTATCTTTTGCTCGTCCTCGAGCAAACTTATTTTTATTCACTAAAATCCTAACCGCACTTTCGCAGGGAAACGCGATTGCACTGAGCACGTGCAACAAGCCGTTAAACCTCTAGGTGTCCCTAGTAGGAGGAGTGTTGTCTCCTGAGGGTTTTCAGCGGATTACACCCACAAAATCCTATCAACTCGGCCCATTAACTTTTGTTCTCCAATTAGGTTTTCTAACAAGAAATTGTATTATCTTTTGACTCGCAAATTATCCACCCACATTCTTCACACTTCCTTATTATTTAACTTAAGATTATATATGTTATGTAGACCTACTTAGCTTTCGGCATCTCTTAAGTTTTTCTTCTAAAGTTCCATCTCCACTTAGGAATTTCTATCAACTCTACTAAAGATACAAGTTCTATTCTTCATCCCTTTCTCTCATCTAAACTCCAATTACATACCCCCTACGTGTGTGTATAGATCACCCCTACACTTGAAAATTCAAATCAAGCAATCATACTCTCGTCCGTTGTCCCAAGCACTTATTAGTAGGTGAATTTTTAATTGAATTCTGCTTACACATCCTTCATGCGACCGTTAATACTTCTTGAGGTACCAACAACCGATTACAAGATATGTTTGCATATTAAAGCGTAATTCCTAGTCTTGTGATACCCAAGGCTTTTAGCAGTGACTCCCAAACCAGTTGGTCTAAGGCACTAGGTGATGAAGCACCCTCGCTAAATATTTTTCTATTTTTTTACAGCCTTAAGTAATCATAAAAACCAGTGTCCATTTTTTTTTTATTCTTTATTCACATTTTTTTTCTTTTATTTTCTTCGTACTAGGGACTTTAGACAAGAGTATTTCAAGGTCTCTTCTACTATTCCAAGTTTCAAGGTACGTGATTGTGCAATTTGTAGGGTATACATTTTCAGAGTCTAAACTTAAGCTAGGAACTATTTTTCAAACTTATACTCTAATAAGAACATCAATACTCTTCCTTCATTTTGACTTAGCCCAAGAAGTGAACCCAAAATTTGCCTATTTCTAAATAAACTACAAGGCATATAATTTCTACCGTTAAGCTTTAAGGAATGTTATTTTTAGGGTTTTTAATTTACTAAGTCTAAGATCTAGTTGTTCCTAGCCAGTTGACCTATTTGTCAAACTCAAGTCAAATATAGCCAAAATTGAATACAATAATTTTTATAATTTTTGAAAATTTTCAATTTTTATGGTTTTTTTTTCAAATAAGTATGCAAATGCAAAAATATATACAAATGAATGCGAAGGAAGAAGACGTACCGAGCATACCCCCAAACTGAAACTTGACAGTGTCCTTACTGTCATGCTAAACCAAGAGGGTCAAAAAGGCCGGTACTCCCCTGTTTATTTATTTATAATTTTTTTTATATTTTTAATGTTTTGAATTTTTTTTTTATTTTTTATAGAAAAGAAAACAAAAAAAATATATACGTATATACAACAAAGTCCCCCCAAACTTAAGCTTGGCCTTGCACAAGCCAAAAGTTAGCACCAACCATTCAAAAATCTTATCGTGGAAATGGTATAGTTGGTGCAAGAAAATGAGAAGCTTGCGAGACCGTGTGGAAAAAAGAATGGTAGAATATGGTCTCGGTGGGGGAGAAGAATGGCGAAAAGAAGAAGGAAGTGGAGTACGATCTTGAGCGTGTAAATTGAGTGAATAAATTAGCGCAATATGTGATGACCGATATGTTATAAGCGATTGCACTAACCTATCAACTCGTCGTGCAATGGGGTCAAATCCCTCAAGATTCGCAAGAAAACATGGGTACGCCGAACTTGGTATAGGAGATGAAAACGTAACGGTCATTTGTTCGATCGGAACAAGGGGAAAGACGAAAGGGAATGAATTAGGGATAGCATCTTTCTCACCGTAGTAAACTATTTCGAACTTGAAAGATTCCATTAATGGTTCGAAACTACTATAATCAACCAAGTCTGATGGCTCATCTGAAAATGTAAAGGACTCAAACTCGGGCGGTGAGTCATCAGCATCGTCCGAAAAAGTGAAACACTCGTAGGTGTTATCGTCTGTGAGAATTGTGTCAGATTCAAAGGAAAAGGTTTCAAGCTCACAGTCTTCAAGCGGGGTCGGAATGACGGGAAAGAGGGAGGGTGATATAACAGTCAAAGGTTCAGGAGGATGAATTGGAAAATCAGACACACCAAACAAAAATGATTCAACCTCAATGTTATCCTCAATACTCTCCTCAATACTATCCTCAATATTCAACTCATCCATGCCGTTATCATCAAAATCTAGACGCATATGAGATTCGGGAGAAACATTTAATAACTCAGGATGATGATTTGAACATAAAATTTCAATTAAATCGACAGGTTCATCATCCGAAATATTCCCGGTGTCTATATCCTCAATCAAGTGAAAATCAATTTCTTTAGACACCTCATCAAAAACATGGATATCTATCGATTTAGGTTCTAGAGTGGAGGTGTAAAGATCGAAAGGATTAGGCGCGGTTTCACTCGAAAGGGGTTCTTCACAATTTGGCAAATCAAACACTACAAAATCACACAACTCGTTTTTATTTTCAACAGGCGAACTATTTAGGGCAATCGATGGAAAACAGGAGTTGTGGGCTTCAATTGGGTACGGGTAGGTTTGATTTGAAAATCCTCTCTCATTCTCACTCTGTCCAACCGCCTCCTTTTACATTGAAAAATTTGGAGCTAGCGGGACACTAGCTACCGGTTCACTAGGTTGCATAAGGGCGGCTAAAGACGCTTCCACATTCCTAGTCATTTTATTCGTTGCTGCAATGTATGCTTCCAACGACTCTTCCAAACTAGACTTAGGTGGTGAGGGGGTTTCAGTAAAAGATTCAAAATTGGTTGGATATATGAAACTCCCTAATGGCTGTGTCGAAACAGTGTCTAGTGAAGGTGGGAAGGTCGGGTATGACTTGTAGGAAGTCGATGGTTGGACAGGGGTAGGGTCAACATATGGATAAAAAGGTGAATAGTCGTGTGGATCCCTAGAACTAGATGAGTGGAGAGGGGTGAAAGATCGACTACGAGATTGAGCAATATGCTCAGCAATGGACATCGGCCTAGGAGTGACAGAAGGACTTGAAAAGATGGTATCAACATATGTAGGTGGTAAAGGTTGACTAAGTTGACACAAAGTGGGTTGAAAAGTCAAACTGTTTCTCCTAGACGCCTCTATGTGATCTTTCAAAGATTTTTTAGGCATGGAGGGATCGTTTTTAAATTGACCGAACAAATTAACATATGACGCAAAATTAGATTCGGGATACCAAAGTTCGGCTAATGATTTATTATGTGGGGTACCCATGTTAGAAGAAGAAAGGTGACAAGAAGGAAGGTTGGGTGGTGCAAGGATTTATTTGGGGCTAAAAAAAATTTTGCAAGTTCTATAAAATATTTGTCCTTTTTATTTTCATTTTTCATTGATTTTTTCTTTCTCTTTATTTGGAAAAATTTTGTTGCAAAAAGATTTTTAAAGAAAAG
The DNA here is from genome assembly GCA_030015575.1 of Agapanthus africanus. Lineage (NCBI taxonomy): Eukaryota > Viridiplantae > Streptophyta > Magnoliopsida > Asparagales > Amaryllidaceae > Agapanthus > Agapanthus africanus. The sequence continues at coordinate 147,243,281 of CM057342.1, read as the reverse complement.
ATATGCAACAACAAAATATTTTATAGAAAAGATATGCAACAACAAAATATTACTTGCAATCTATTTTATTTCAAGCGGGGCCCAAAAATCCTGCACAAGATCGTTATTTGGAAGGGAATATATTTCTAAAGTGCACAAAATTCTGCAGGCATTTCCAGAAAATATATTTCAAAATATACAGAGGATGAACAGAAGATCTTACAGAGCAAAGTCGGTCTGATGATGTCACAATTCCACCGCCCTTCCGCGGCAAAACGTGGCTCCCACCGCGGTTTCGCGGTCACATTAATTGCACAGTGCCCCAGAATTTTTTTGGTGCGACGAATCGACAAGATGGCCGCGGTTCAGCGGCCTAAGGTGGGTTTTGGCCGCGGAATCGCGGTCGGATGGGTGGTTCAAGACTCAAAAATTTTTGTGCTCTTCTGTTAGTTAAAATCCCTTCTGTTCCGATACCCCTTTTTCTGTTTCGCTTTCTGGAATTTTCCAGATCCGATTCTGTATATCCTGCAAAAATTCAACCACAAAGTATCCCTTCCAAAAATAACAAATGATATATATTTTTATATTTTATGATTTTTTCAGATTTTTATGATTTTTTTTTATTTTATGATTAACCCCCGAAATTGCGAAAAGGAAAGTTCTACGCCATCCCCGGCAACGGCGCCATTTGATTTTATGTCAAAAACTATTTCTAAACCGCAATCAAGAACGGCGTCGCATGAAACTAGCCGGTGAGTACGGGTCGGTCCACAGGGATATTGTGAATTTCCGATTCGTTCTTACGAGTTAATTCCGAAGGGTGTTCGGTTGATTATTAAATCTAAAAATCTAATTATTCTACCTAGGGCAGATAAATAAAATCTATACTAGGGCAGGAAAATAAATTTAATCTAGGGAAGGAATTGAATTATCTAGGGCAAGAAAATAAATAGATCTACTTACTTTACAGATGGATCTCTCCAACCATTTACGCAGGGTTGTCAGATCTGAGTAGATGAGTTGAAAAGAAACACCGATGCTCTCCAAAAGAGTTCTGGAATTTTTATTAAGAGGAGGCATGAAGAAAATACAATGTTTTAGAGCTCTATTTATAGAAAATAGAAACCCTAGGTTACATTTTGATCTGCTTGTCTACAATTACAAAAATAGCCCTATAAAGACCAGTCAACGTCGCATCAAGTTTAGGTAAAATTTTCAGCTCCTGATTGCGCTTGATGGCCGCGGAACCGCGGCTTTGGTAGGGGTTGGGCCGCGGTACCGCGGCCCAATAGTGGACTTGGCTTGTGAATTTTTTTGTGCTGCTTTTGGGCTTTATTTTCTTGCTGTTTCTACATGTCCTTTTCCATTTGGGCTTCTAGGTTGGTTCCAGATTTTCAGTGAACAATTTGCAATGGATTTTTAACCGTTCGCTTTGAGTCGATGTCTTGAATCTTGCTTTGTGAATTGTTCCTTATGCAGGCTTGATCAAGATTCTCTGTTTGTTGGTTAAAGTCCACATTTTCATCGTTTTTACATCGTTTGCACTGTTTTCTGTCCAAGAACCTGTAACCTGTAACATGTAGCAGACATGCGTTAAAAGCACCTGTTTATTTATAAAAAGAATAAGAATGGGGAATATAATAATGCAATATTCTAGTCTGAACAACGGGCTCTATGAAAAACTCATAAACTATGAATGCCATCTGAAGGACGAAGACATAGGTGTGTCTCTCTCTCGCAACTGCCAGCTATGCTAACCAACCAAATCGCTCCTCCTATCGCCCTCCACAACAACGTAGAAGCGCCTCCTATAATCGCAACAACAACAACCACAACTTTGCTCGCAGCAGCAACCAATACTCCGCCGCACGCAATAACAACTCGCCCTGCTCCAACTCTTACTGCGACTTCTGTAAGCGTCTCATCACAACACCAAAAACTACCGTCAACTCGTTCGTTTCCTTCGTGAGAACGCAGTGCAAACCAATCCACCGCAACATCTATCACAGACGCTCTCTCAACTTGTGGTCAACAACACAAATTCCAACCAACCCTCATCCTGAATATTGGACAACGGTGTTTCTCATCACGTTACGTCCGATATTAGGACTCTTCACAGCTATGGTGGTCCCGATGAGATCAACATAGATGATGGAACGGTTTGAAATTTTCTTACATTGGTAAAACAACATTGCAGTCTTCCCAAAAACCCTTTTCTTTTAGATAATATTCTATGTGCATTATTTATTACTCAAAACTTAATTTCTGTTACCAAATTTTGCAAATCAAATACAATTTCACTTGAGTTTTTTCCTCATCATTTTTTGGTGAAAGATTTTCATAGGGGGGTGCCTTTTCTTCGCGGGATTAGCCATAATGATGCCTACTACCTTCCACGTTCCATCCACCCTCAAATTCACGCTACCTCCAAATCTGAAATAAGCGAGTGGTAGTGTCGTCTTGGTCATCCCTCTGGTCGAATTCTTCAGTCAGCTGTCAGGAGAAATAAATTATTGTGTAATTTCTCGGTAGTTAATAATTTTCAATGTAACTCTTGTGATTGCAATAAAAGTCATAAACTTCATTTTTCTAAAAATTTACATCGTACTTCTAAACCATTGCATTTAATCTAGAGTGATATTTGGATACCCACTGAATTGTCATATGATGGTTTTCATTATTACATAATTTTGTTGATCATTACACAAAATACGTCTAACTGTAACTTATGAAACGTAAATCTGATATTGCCAACATCTTCTTTTAATTTAAAAAACTTGTTGAAACATATTTTCAGTTACTGCTCATATCAATATACTCTGATAATGGCCGTGAATACACATCTCTTGCCTCCATTCTTACCTTCTATGGTGTATTTCATCTTACCAACCCACACACTTCTAAATACAATGGCACATCAGAATGTCGCCATTGTCATGTTGCCGAAACTAGTCTTACACTTTTACATACGGCCTCTCTTTCCATTAAGTATTGGAGTTATGCTTTTCAAATAGCTGTTTATCTTATAAATCGTCTTCCTATACCGCTTCTTAATTTACAGTCCCCATTTGAAAAACTATTTCAACGTACACCTAACTATACACGTTTCAAAATCTTTGGATGTCTTTGCTATCCCTGGTTAAGACCGTACACCTCCTCCAAACTTCAACCTATATCCACTTCCTGCATTTTTTAGGCTATTCAACATCTTAATCTGTGTATAAATGTCTAGATCCCGTCACACAAAATTTACATTTCTCATCATGTCAAATTCGTCGAAACCAATTTTCCCATGCATGGATCCAGTAGACATCAAGAGGCTCTTTCACAAGTTTTGGACTCCCCTGGCGCAATATTGCAACCAATCATATACACCCAACCTACCAAACTTCACATCCTCCCCACATTAACTACCATAACCCCTTCTGAACCCCAATCATTAGCATCTCATACCCTAGACCCCTCCCCCTCCATAGACTCTTCATAATACCTATCTTCCAATCTCGATACCGCCACCAGCCTTCCCGACCCTACCTCTTCAACCTTCTCCACAACTGCTTAACCACATTTACCCTCTCCATAACTCTTCCCTGCTCCCCCACCTCCAAATCTCCGAACCACCACTGAACATAAAACGAACTCTAAATACTTCAACTCCTAATATATCAACCATACCACTGTTCACCCAATACCCCCCAAACACATGGCTAACCTGTGTATCTCAAGTTATGAAAGATCCCAACTGGCGTGCTGCAATGTCCGAAGAATTTGATGCTCCTATGAAGAATGGAATATGGGATCTTGTCTCCAAATCAAATCAGAATCTTGTAAGCTGCAAATGGGTCTTCTGAATCAAGCGTAACTCCTATGGCACCATTGCCTGAAACAAAGCTCGCCTTGTGGCCAAAGGCTTCCACCAACGGCACGGCCTAGACTATTCCGCCACCTCAGCCCTGTTATTAAGCCGGCAACCCTGCGCGTCATCCTATGCCTCACACTCTCTCATGGATGGCCTTTTTGTCAACTTGACATTAACGATACTTTCTTCAATGACATTCTCCATGGAGATGTGTATATGACTCAACCATCCGATTTTCTCCACTCCTTCCTACCCAACCATGTCTGCAAACTACGCAAAACTCTCTATGGTCTCAAGTAAGCACACAGGGTATGGTATCAAGAACTCAAATGCTATCTCTTTCAAACCGGCTTTACAAACTCCGTGGCGAATACATCTCTCTTCGTCTACTTCAAGGATGCCGTCGTCGCCTACTTGGTGTATGTCGACGACATTATCCTCACAAGTAACAACATACAGTTCCATCACTCCTTTGTTCGTCAACTTGGGCAACGTTTCTCTCTAAGGACCTCGGCGACCTTCATCACTTCATTGGTGTAGAAGCTATTCCCACGTCACAATGCCTATTTCTATCCCAACATCGCCACATTGCCGATCTCCTGAAAAAAAATTCATGGAAGGAGCTAAAGAAACCACCACTCCAATGTGCAACACTACTCCTCTTCTCCTCCATGACGAGTCTTCTTCCGTTGACCACACACCCTGTCACGCCCCGCTTCCCAGAGTACGCAAGATTGGGCACGTGACATAGCCAACCATGCTACCTGTGGATAGGAAGTATCCATCCACAGTCACATTACGGCTGTAGAGATATCAAGAACAAGATAAAATTATCTAACACATGTCCACAATCCAGAATAACAAGAGTCAATGATAAATAAATGCGGAAGCGAATGATCCAATACAATAATAGAAAAGTATGTCACATAATGCGGGCTCACATCTGGAAATAAAAATACAGGAAATAAAACTAACCACTACAGAACTCACAACTCAGCCTGCTGGCTGAAGTACTCCTGCTCGGATAGCGACAGTGGTAAAGAATATGGGCCATGCAAAACCCAGACGTCAGCGCGTCATGTCAACCAATAATATAATATGAACAGTGTAATAGGCAATGCAGAAATAAACATGAATGAAGCAATAGTATGAAACAAGCAGTGCAGGGTAGTGTGCAGTGGGTAACTAAACTGTTTTATCAGGTTTTCTATTTTAAAGTCTTTGAAATCAATTCGAGTAATCCTCCATGTAACTCAAAGGATATGTCCCGTTACCCCCCGGGACCACGGATCAGGAAGATGGGAACCAATAGTGGTTCTGTCCCGTTACCCCCCGGGACCACGGATCAGGAAAATGTAAGAGTCACGAATGGCTCTGTCCCGTTACCCCCCGGGACCACGGATCAAGTAATACCCTTTTAAGTTACACTTTAGATTACCCTTTTGATTTCCCCATACCCCCAAATTATATGTGTCAGGTCAGGTATTCAGTAGTCAAGAACTAATGCCAACACAAGTTCAGGTAACAGTAGCTTTGTCTGGATAGACAGCAGGAATGGTCCATGAGGACAACATGTCAGGTTTGTTGGCATTAGGCACAAGATCAGGTAACAGGTCAGGTCAACAGTAAACAGTGCCATGTCAGGTGTAACAATATATATCATGTGTAATAAAGTCAAGTCAAGATGTAACGATGTCGTGGGTGTGCTCACAACAGATATATAATCGAACAGGGGATTAACAGCAGGAAATAAGCAGTAAATTAAACAACAGTAAGCAGTTCATTCGATCACCATAGTGCACTAATATAGTGCCGCTGTTTTAATATATTAACAGGTTTTGAGAACCCCCTTAGCGGTGCAACAGTTTAAATGATGGTGCAATACCGTTACATCAATATCCGACTGTAATAGAACTACAGGTGTAAAGGCTATCATCCTTTAAACAGTAAAATGTGATTAACGGGTAAACTTCGTTATTAAGGTTAAGGTGGCAAACTGTAATTTTAGGTTAACTGTAACATGATATATGTCATATTGCAACCAAATGGGGAAATAACCATTCCGAGTTAAGTTTTGCAGGTTTAATGAGTCAAAACATATATAATTGTATAGTATAGCATATAGCAAGTGATACTTGCCTCGACGGGTCGCGAACCGGGAAAAACGGACGTAACGTCGGCGGGGAAACACGCGACGGACGCACGGTTCACGGATTGAACCCAAACAACGAACAATGGGACCACGCGGATCGGGGTACCTCGCTGGAACGTCGGATCAAGTCGTCGGTATGGCCGGATTCCGGCGAGATGCAAAACAGCCACAACAAGTTTAGAAACTCTATGCACAGTCGAGGATAAGCTAGAGGGGAAAAAGGAAGGAGGAAGATGAAGGAAGGCTTACTGGGATTGTAGAGGTTGCGACAGCGATGGGGTCGACGGTGATGGGTCGCCGGCGAGGATGTTGCAGGCGGTAGGCTAGGGTTGCGGGGATGTAACAGGGAAGGAGAGTGGAGGTATAAAGGAGGTGGTCGAGGCTGGTGCGCAGGAGAAGAGGAGGTGCCGACGGTGGCGCAGGTGACGACGACGAGGGTCGCCGACGATGTTTCCGGCCAACCAGAGAAGGCACGGGGTTGGTGTGGGGTCCCTGTTGCGGCGCCGAGCACACGGGAGAAGGAGGGGATGTCGAGGTCGGAAAGAGGAGGCGGAGGCGATGGTGATGGTGGTGGTGGCGTCGGCGCTGGGGCTGCGGCGGCGGCGGGCACGGTGGCTAGGGTTGAGGGCGCGATGGATTTTCTCGGGTGTTTCCTCACGTGGGGTTCTGGGAATTATGAGGGAGAGGAATATAAATATATATAGGGGAGAGAGAGAGAGATAGAGACGTGAGGGATGGGGAGAGAAAGAGAGAGAGAGAGAGAGATAGAGACGTGAGGGATGGGGAGAGAAAGAGAGAGAGAGAGAGAGATAGGAGGGGCCCACGGGGAAAGAAGAGCCCTGATTGGCCAGGGGAGAGAGATTCGTGAGTTAAGAATAATTAAAAGATTTTTAAAAGCTAAACTAACAGTAAGATTACGAAGATATATATAGTTTAGATTATATTATTAATTTGGGATTTTGGCGCTAAATGAAACATTTCCAAACCGCGCCCAGATTGAGTCCAAAAATTTGAAATTTAAATAATAGGATTTTAAGCGGGTTCCAAATTTTAAAATGAAATGTTTTATGATTAAAAAGCATACCCCCAAGTCGGACACTTGCACGCGCGCGTAGCCGTTCAGACTCGCCCGTTTCACCGAATGGGATGAGAACTCGACGCACGGACGCTGCCACGCGGCTAGGGGTGACGAGTAGGCCAAGATAGATATTTTTAATTTTTATTTCAGGTGCTAAAATTTGTTATATGCAGAAATGACTTAGCCAGTTAAAATTTTACAATAAGACCCAAACAAGCACGATAAATGAAATGGGTAATATCTAACACTCAACCAGTAACAGAAATAGTAGTATTGGGCTCGGGTGTTACATTATACTTAACTACAAAAAGAATTTCGTCCTCGAAATTCCAAGAATACAAGATAGGTAACTACAGGAAAAGGTAAGGAAACCTCTGTCGGATCTCGTCTTCTCGCTCCCACGTGGACTCTCCATGCGATCGATTACCCCAAGAAACTATCACAAAGGGGATAACCTTGTTCTTAAGAACCTTTTCCCTTCGATCCATGATTTCAACCGGTCGCTCCTCAAAAGTTAGATCCTCCCGTACTGTTAACTCCGAATGATCCAAGACGTGTGTTTCATCTCGAACATACCTTCATAGTTGAGATACATGAAACACATCGTGCACACCTGCCAAGGACTGCGGTAACGCCAAACGGTACGCTACCTCTCCAACACGTTCCAATATCTCGAAGGGTCTAACGAATCGAGGACTAAGCTTTCCTTGACTCCCAAAATGAATCACCCCTCTAGTCGGTGATATCTTCAAGAATACCAAATCACCCACGGTGAACTCTAGAGGTCTTCTTGACGTGTCAGCCCAACTTTTCTGTCTGTCTTGAGCTGCCTTCATATGCTTCCTGATTGTATTCACCTTCTCAACTGTCTGTACCACCAAATCTGGTCCCAGTAATCTTCGTTCACTAACAGCATCCCAACAAATGGGTGAACGGCACTTACGACCATACAAAGCTTCAAACGGAGCCATCTGGATAGTTGCTTGGAAACTATTGTTGTAAGAAAACTCCACCAAGTGTAGATGATCCTCCCATGAACCCTTGAAGTCCAACATGCATGCTCTCAACATGTCTTCAAGAGTTTGGATCGTTCTCTCCGACTGACCATCCGTTTGAGGATGATAAGCTGTGCTAAACTTCAATCGAGTCCCCAAACTTTCCTGTAAACTCCTCCAGAAGTGTGATAAGAACCGAGTGTCCCGATCGGACACGATGCTCACCGGTACTCCATGCAATCTTACAATCTCCTGCATGTACCGCTCTGCCAAAGTCTCTGTTGATTGACCAACCCGAAAAGGAATAAAGTGAGCTGCTTTGGTCAATCGGTCAACAATTACCCATACTGCATTGTTGCCTTTTGGACTCCGCGGTAAAGCCATCACGAAATCCATGGTTATATGTTCCCACTTCCACTGAGGAATCGGAAGTGGTTGCAATAAACCAGCAACCCTTTGATGTTCAGCCTTAACTTGCTGACACACCAAGCACTTTGCCACAAAACGAGCAATCTCCCGCTTCATGCCCTCCCACCAGAAGTGTTGTCGAATATCTCGGTATATCTTTGTGCCTCCTGGATGTACAGAGTAAGCTGAACTGTGTGCCTCCTTCATAAGCTCTTCACGAACATCCCCCTTTGGCACACACAAACGGCTCCCATACCTCAACGAACAATCTTCGTGGACCAGTAAATCTGTTCGTAGTCCGGCTTCAACCTGCTCTCGAAACTTTTGCAGTCTAGGATCCTGCGATTGTGCCGCTTTAATCTTCTCAACCAAGGACGACTGTACTTGCAACTGCATCAACTGTCCCGTAGAATGTGGTAGCACAACCTCCAAGTCGAATCTTTGAAAATCTGCAATGATCTCCCCCTGCATAGTTAACACCAGAATCGCTGATAACCGACTAAGCGCATCCGGCACAACGTTAACTTTTCCCGGATGGTACTTAAGATCAAGGTCGTAGTCGGCCATCAGCTCTAACCATCTACGCTGCCTCATGTTCAACTCCTTCTGGGTGAACACATACTTCAAACTCTTGTGATCTGTAAAAACTTCGACCCTCTCACCCAAAAGGTAGTGTCTCCAAATCTTCAAAGCGAAGATCACCGCCGCAAGCTCCAAGTCATGAGTCGGATAATTCTTCTCATGGGTCTTTAATTGTCTCGATGCGTACGCTACAACCTTCCCATTCTGCATCAAAACACATCCCAATCCCTTTCCAGATGCGTCGCTGTGAATCACCAGTCCTCCGGAATTGTCTGGTACGGTCAGGATAGGGGCGGTTATCAACTTCTGCTTCAACGTCTCGAAAGCCAACGCACATTTATCCGTCCATACAAAAGGTACTTCCTTGCGCGTAAGCTTGGTCAATGGTTCTGCCAAACGAGCGAAGTTCTCCACAAATCTCCTGTAGTATCCGGCTAAACCAAGGAAACTTCTTATCTCAGCCACATTTCTTGGAATAGGCCAATCTCGAACTGCTGCAATCTTTTCGGGATCGACGGCGATTCCGTCACCCGACACAACATGCCCCAGAAACTTCACTTCTTCCAGCCAAAATTCCCACTTACTCATCTTCGCATACAATTTCTCCTGTCTCAATGTCTGCAGTGCGATCTTCAAATGCTCAGCATGCTCCTCCGAACTCTTCGAGTAAACCAGAATATCGTCAATGAATACCACAATAAACTGGTCCAAGAATGGTGAAAAGATTCGGTTCATCAAGTCCATAAATACTGCCGGCGCATTCGTTACTCCGAAGGGCATCACTAGATACTCGTAGTGTCCATACCTAGTTCGAAACGCCGTCTTGCAAATATCTTCTACTTTCACTCGGACCTGATGATATCCGGATCGCAAATCCAGTTTCGAGAATACCCTCGCGCCACTAAGTTGCTCAAAAAGTTCTCCAATGCGAGAGATCGGGTACTTGTTCTTAATAGTTACCCGGTTTAATTCTCGATAATCGATGCACATCCTTCTCGTGCCATCCTTCTTCTTTACTAGAAGAACTGGAGCTCCCCAAGGCGAGTTGCTGCTTCGAATCCAACCCTTCTCAAGCAATTCAGCGACTTGCTTCTTAACTTCTTCCAATTCCACTAGTGCCATTGGATAATATGCTTTAGATACTGGCGCTGCACCAGGGATGAGGTCAATCGCGAACTCCACGTCTCGCTTCGGCGGTAAGCCCGATATATCTTCAAATAGGTCCATAAAGTCGCGAACAACTGCCGACTCTTCATTACTATCAACTTCCATAGCTGCAAGAACACTGTTTGTCGGCCTAGCCCTAAACTCGACCGGCCCGACGGAACTGCTTCCCCCAGTGAAGGTAAACTCAGGATGTCCGGGAATCTGGAAAATTACCTTCCTTGCCCTACAGTCAATGTGGGCGTGGAAAGTGCCAAGAAAATCCATTGCCAAGAAAACTTCATAGCTGCCCTATCAATTACCAAGAAATCGGCAAAGAGTTCCCGTCCTCACACAACAACTGTACAATCTCTACATTCCCTACTAGCTATGATTTTCCCATTCCCAGTGTGTATGTCCCAAAAACTAGACAGGGTCGTGCAGGTAATCGAGTGTGTAGTTATAAATTTGGATGACATAAAACAGTGGGATGCACCAGAATCAAATAATGTCAATGCGGGAAAACCACGAACGAGTAAAGTACCTGAAACCACTTCTCCTGATGCCTTAGCTTCCTCAGCTGTCAAGGTGAAAGCTCGAGCCTGATTAGGTCCCTGAGTCAGCTGTTTCTGCCCTTGGAACGGTCTCTGCGGAGGTTTCTGTATATCATCTCTCGTGCGAAGCTTCGACGGACAGGCCCCAACTGCGTGATCAGCCACTCCACAAACCAAACAAAGTCCTAGCTTCCTTCAACAATCCTTCTGCATATACCCGGGCAAACGGCAGTAGTCACAAATCATGCCTTTTCTTCGATCAACGACCACAGGCTTCTTCATGGGTGCTACACCACGTCGATCCACTGGAATACCTCTGCTCCCATGATCTCGGTTAGGTACAAATGCGGGCTTCCTGGCCGCAACTGCTGTCTGCTGCAGGCTCCCTTTCATCCCCGATAGACTCTGTTGCTCCCGGGCTGCCGTAAGAACCTGTGAGAAAGTGGTCAAACCCAGGGAGACAATCTGTCTCTGGATGTCCACATCCAAACTGCGCATGAACCTTCATGCCCTGTCTGCCTCGTTGGCGACTAAAGATCCAGCGAAACGGCTGAGTCTCGTCCACTCCGCTGCATGCACGTCCACGGGTGCTCCATTTTGCCTCAGCCCAATAAATTTATCTTCCATATCTTCCCGTGCAGTCCGCGGGAAGAATTTCTCTAGGAAACTCATAGAAAACTCCGCCCAACTGATCGGCTTGGGCAAGCGGGTCCTCCACAAGCCACCACTCTCGGGCGTAATCCACTAGCTGAATGCGCACCACATCAACTCTTTTGTCCTCTGGAATCTGTGCCGCAATCAGCAAATTCTCCGTGTCGACCAGCCACTGCTCGGCTGGCAACGGCTCCTCCAAACCAGTAAATGTAGTCGGACCCAAACGTCTGAAATCTGCCACGGTCCCTACTCGGTCAACTGGTTTAGCTCCAGCGTTGTTTACAGACTGCCGAACGGCCTACAAACCTTCCTGAAACGAATATGCTTGCTGCTGGATCAGCTCAGTATGCCTCTTCTGATTTTCCAGCATTCCTCGTATTACTCCCAACATGGCGGCTTCGTCCACGCGCCTCTGATATGTCTTGAAATTCTTATCTGCCATCTTCCTGAAATCAAAACACCCAACATTAGCATGATGATAGATTCAATATATAGATCAAGGCTAGAACTCCAAGATACTTAAATAGAGTACCGCATTGTAACTATGCCGCGGTATCATAGCCACAATTACTTAACTCCACCCAAGTCGCCTAAGTCCTAGAGATAACAAGAAATCAGGTTTTCGAGTCGACATGCAAAGTAAGTTTGCACGTCGATATAATCAGGAAGAATGTGATTCAAGAATGGCAAAACGGTCAAGGTGGCAGGACATGTTTCCTAAACACGGGTATTCTGATTCGTGTGTTGGGTACAATACCCAACTACAAAATAATCAACCCAACTAACATATGGCTCTGATACCAAAAGAACCATGTCACGCCCCGCTTCCCAGAGTACGCAAGATTGGGCACGTGACATAGCCAACCATGCTACCTGTGGATAGGAAGTATCCATCCACAGTCACATTACGGCTGTAGAGATATCAAGAACAAGATAAAATTATCTAACACATATCCACAATCCAGAATAACAAGAGTCAATGATAAATAAATGCGGAAGTGAATGATCCAATACATTAATAGAAAAGTATGTCTCATAATGCGGGCTCACATCTGGAAATAAAAATGCAGGAAATAAAACTAACCACTACAGAACTCACAACTCAGCCTGCTGGCTGAAGTACTCCTGCTCGGATAGCGACAGTGGTAAAGAATCTGGGCCATGCAAAACCCAGACGTCAACACGTCATGTCAACCAATAATATAATATGAACAGTGTAATAGGCAATGCAGAAATAAACATGAATGAAGCAATAGTATGAAACAAGCAGTGCAGGATAGTGTGCAGTGGGTAACTAAACTGTTTTATCGGGTTTTCTATTCTAAAGTCTTTGAAATTAATTCGAGTAATCCTCCATGTAACTCAAAGGATATGTCCCGTTACCCCCCGGGACCACGGATCAGGAAGATGGGAACCAATAGCGGTTCTGTCCCGTTGCCCTCCGGGACCACGGATCCGGAAAATGTAAGAGTCACGAATGGCTCTGTCCCGTTACCCCCCGGGACCACGGATCAAGTAATACCCTTTTAAGTTACACTTTAGATTACCCTTTTGATTTCCCCATACCCCCAAGTTATATGTGTCAGGTCAGGTATTCAGTAGTCAAGAACTAATGCCAACACAAGTTCAGGTAACAGTAGGTTTGTCTGGATAGATAGCAGGAATGGTCCATGAGGACAACATGTCAGGTTTGTTGGCATTAGGCACAAGATCAGGTAACAGGTCAGGTCAACAGTAAACAATGCCATGTCAGGTGTAACAATATATATCATGTGTAACAAAGTCAAGTCAAGATGTAACGATGTCGTGGGTGTGCTCACAACAGATATATAATCGAACAGGGGATTAACAGCAGGAAATAAGCAGTAAATTAAACAACAGTAAGCAGTTCATTCGATCACCATAGTGCACTAATATAGTGTCGCTATTTTAATATATTAACAGGTTTTGAGCACCCCCTTAGCGGTGCAACAGTTTAAATGATGGTGCAATACCGTTACATCAATATCCGACTGTAATAGAACTACAGGTGTAAAGGCTATCATCCTTTAAACAGTAAAATGTGATTAACGGGTAAACTTCGTTATTAAGGTTAAAGTGGCAAACTGTAATTTTAGGTTAACTGTAACATGATATATGTCATATTGCAACCAAATGGGGAAATAACCATTCCGAGTTAAGTTTTGCAGGTTTAATGAGTCAAAACATATATAATTGTATAGTATAGCATGTAGCTGTAAGTCGATGTAGTACACCCCAATACTAGTGGGGAGGCGGAATTTTCAAAAACGAACTTGTTTAGTGAACGAACATCGACTAACCGCTTGAATCGAAGCTAAACTATAGATAACCGTACACAAAGTGTTTCTTAACTATTGTGTTTAGGGATTATACCTAATGAAACCAGTCCTTCGTCTTTACGATCTCCTTGTTCTCCTCGACCTTCTCTAGGTAGTAGACGATCCACCCGAGAGCAAAACTCCAAACTAAACCTCTAAACTTGAGGCAACTAACCTTCTTGGATTGCCAATCAAAGAAGCTAGGATGAAATAGAGTGATGGTTATGGATTGATTAGTCTTACTAATCCTTTGATCTCAACACATGAGATGTAAGGATTAGGGTTTGAAGATGAGAGCTTGAGGAGAGAGAAGGTGAGAATAATAATATGATGAGAATAGTAAGTTATCATAATAAATATGAAGCATTCTTATTTATGAAGAAAAGAATAAAACATAATGAATAAGCATGCTTCACAAATATCTAATGGTGATTCATTATCATGACTCACTAAGCATTTATCATGCATTAATGATATGCATGAATCACCCTCATGACTCACTAAACTCATTTAATGCAATGACACATAACCCTCCTTAGTCACCATCTTCTAGAAGCTTCTCGAGTAATTACGAGAACGCCCCTCCGATCCGTAAAAATACGGAAAAGCTTTAGACTGTATAAATCCAATAACCGGATACCAGTAACTAGCTTAAACCAAAGCCGACTGGTAAAAACTGTCCGAAAGTCGTACGCGCGTAAACGCACGTATACGTCCGAACCCTTTGTTGCAAAACCATGCGACCTCTATATCGTTTCTCCTGGAGTAGGAAACTCTCTGTGTGGGACTCTAGAGACTCGACTACTACGCAGGCAGTGGGTTTAATCACAGACCGCAAGCGGCACTAGCTGTACGTAACGGTCCCCAGGTAGTTGTCGATAAGAAGGCCGATGAGGAAACCCATCCGAACTCCTACTGAGTCTGATGTGACAATCTCCATACAGTCCGGTCCGTTCGTCCAAGACTATCGCATATCGGGCCTAGGGGGGCGGCAAGCGTCAGTCCCCTAATAGCGGTATAAGTCGTGTCGGAGTGAAGCCCATTACACCCTGAGAAACTACTGGAACCTACCAGTAAATCTCGCTTGCCCTGGCCAGGAACTTTGCGTAATGGCTCTCTGACACAGCACGATATCTACTCCCAATACCGGGAGGGACGAATCCTTTCTAACCGCCACTGCCTCCAAGTGCTCGGGACTGCACCCAACTGCCACCTGTTTGCACGACTCCTTTGAGCCGTGGTAGGGTAGCAATCTAAGAACAGTGGGACACACTCGAGGCGAAGTAGCAGTGTCAAGTCTGCGGACTACGCTGTACTCATGTCACCTGGAACTGTTCACTGACGACTGGTATCAAACCAACCAACAGTTCCCTGTGAGTCCTGTCCGGTGTACCCGTAACCTAACGAGCACCTGCATACTATCTCCAGTACGACGTACTGACGGGTGTGGGACAGACCATCTCCCCAACTGGGATGAGAAGCGCACACACTAGTCTACTCCGGAGTATCGATGCTTTGTCTCGATAATCCAATGACCAGGGACCTGAATAAGGATGTGCTTGTAGACTACCCAGCCCCCACTAGTGTGACTGCCATCACAACGCTGGTAGACAAGCAAGATCCTAAGAGCTCTATCAATACGTACACTCACATATTAAGATAGAAAAACCAAGTAGCATACTACCATGTTTAGCAAGACTGTTATATATACATGTGAATATCCCAAGCTTCCATTAAGTAATATACAAGCTAGTATGATACAGTAATGGCCTTCTAGGGCATAAACACTAACAATCTCCCACTTGCACTAGGGCCATGTACTGGCATATCGTAGACCAATGATCTCGAGTAGCCTCTCGAACTGAATCTGAGGAAGGGCCTTTGTGAATGGATCAGCAATGTTCTCTTCTGAAGCAACTCTCCGAACCTCGATCTCCTGACGATCAATGATCTCCCTGATCAGGTGATACCGCCTCAAGATGTGTCTGGACTTCTGATGGGACCTTGGTTCCTTCGCTAAAGCTATAGCTCCGTTGTTGTCGCAATATAGAGGTATTGGATCAACTATGGTAGGAACCACCTGAAGTTCTGTTAGGAACTTCTTCATCCAGACTGCTTCTTTTGCGGCATCGCAAGCAGCTATATACTCCGCTTCCATCGTCGAGTCAGCAACGGTGTCTTGCTTGGAGCTCCTCCAGCACACCGCCCCTCCATTGAGGGTAAAGACATAACCCGACATGGACTTGGAATCGTCCTTATCACTCTGGAAGCCGGAATCAGCAAAGGCCTCCAACCTGAGGTCTTTTCCGCCATAAACCAAGAACATCTCCTTAGTCCTCCTCAGGTACTTGAGAATGTTCTTTACTACTATCCAGTGTTTCTCCCCTGGGTCTGACTGATACCGGCTCACCACGCTTAGTGCGTAAGCTACATCTGGTCTGGTACACAACATCGCATACATTATAGATCCTACCGCAGAAGCGTAGGGTATAATAGACATGCGTTCCCTTTCCAAATCAGTCTTGGGAGACATCTCTTTGGAGAGGGTGATTCCGTGACAAGCCGGTAGATTACCGCGCTTAGAATCTTCCATACTGAATCTTTTCAGTACAGTGTCAATATACCTGGACTGCGAAAATCCCAACATCCTCTTGGATCTATCACGATAGATCCGGATCCCCAGAATGTAAGAGGCATCACCCAGGTCTTTCATGGAGAACCTGTGTGATAAGAATCCTTTGACAGATTGTAGCATAGGAATGTCATTTCCTATTAATAGAATGTCATCCACGTACAATACGAGGAATACGACACTTCTGGCTACAACTTTACTATATATGCACGGTTCATCTGGATTTTTGATAAAGTCATATTCTTTGACTGTCTCATCAAAACAGATGTTCCAACTCCGCAATGCCTGCTTTAGTCCATAAATGGACTTAAGCAGCTTGCATACTTTCCCGCTGCTCCCACTCTGATTGAAACCCTCTGGCTGATCCATATAGACGCTCTCTTCTAAATTTCCATTCAGAAAAGCCGTCTTTACGTCCATCTGCCAGATTTCATAATCATGGAAGGCAGCAATAGCAAGAAGGACCCGAATGGATTTGAGCATAGCCACTGGAGAAAAAGTTTCGTCATAGTCCAAACCAGGTCTTTGACGAAAACCCTTTGCAACAAGTCTAGCCTTATAGGTTTCCACCTGTCCATCTACACCAATCTTTTTCTTGAAGATCCATTTGCATCCTATGGGTTTTACCCCATCTGGAGCAAAGTCCAAAGTCCATACTTTGTTGGTGTACATGGACTCCATTTCGGTCCGCATTGCATCTAGCCATCGTACCGAGTCGCCGCTCTGGATGGCCTGCTGGAAGTCAGTAGGTTCATCATCATCTATGATGCAATCCTCTCTATCCCCGTCTATGAGAAAACCGTAGTATCTCTCAGGCGGATGAGACGGCCTACTACTCCTGCGGAGGGGTGTGGGAATGTTCTGTTCTTCTTGAACCTCTGGTTCTACCAAACTTTCAGTAGCAGCTTGTGGTTCTGGAATTTCTTCCAGTTCTACTACGCTCCCACTCTTCTGATTTTCTAAAAATTCAGTTTCTAAGAAGCGGGCATGACGAGAAACAAAAACCTTTTGTTCCTCTGCGTAATAGAAACAATATCCTGTAGAGTTCTTTGGATATCCCACAAACTTACACTCTACTGAGCGTGCCTCGAGCTTGTCCGGATGCTGCTTTTTTACAAAAGCTGGACATCCCCACGTCTTCAGGTACTGAAGATAGGGTTTCTTCCCACTCCACATCTGATATGGTGTGGTAGGCACAGTTTTGGTTGGAACTCTGTTCAAAAGATGTATCGCTGATTCTAGCGCATACCCCCAGAAAGATCGCGGTAACTCAGCATTACTCATCATGGATCGTACCATATCCAATAGGGTTCGATTCCGTCTCTCCGATACACCGTTGTGCTGTGGAGTGTATGGAGGAGTAAGCTGAGAGAGAATTCCTTTCTCTTTTAGGTAACCTAGGAACTCGGCACTTAAGTATTCTCCACCTCGATCAGATCTCAGTGTCTTAATACTTTTGCCTGTTTGGTTTTCCGCTTCACTCTTGTATTCCAGGAATTTCTCAAAGGCTTCGGATTTATGCTTCATCAAGAAGACATGTCCAAACCTAGAGAAATCATTTGTAAAAGTAATGAAGTAGGAATAACCACCTCTTGCATGTGTAGACATTGGACCACATACATCGCTGTGTATGAGTCCTAAGAGCTCGCTCGCTCTTACTCCTTGTCCAGTGAATGGAGTCTTTGTCATCTTTCCTTTGAGACAAGATTGACAAGTGTCATAAGTTTGATATTCGAACGAGTCTAAATATCCTTCTTTATGCAACTTAGTCAACCTTCTCTCATTGATGTGACCCAGTCTACAATGCCATAAGAAAGCTTTATTCAAATCTGGAGACTTTCTTTTTAGTGTGTTCTGGACATTGAAAATTTAGAGTTGGTTTAAAACATATATGCCGTTATTTAATGTACCTGACCCAATCAAACCATGATTAAGGTGGATGTTGACAACATCTCTTACAAACGTGAAATCATAACCTTTATTTGATAACAAGGAAACTGATATGATATTACACGTTAAGCTTGGTACAAAATAACAGTTATGTAAAACCAAAATGTGTCCACTCGTCAATCCTAGGTGATAATCCTCGACGGACGCAGCTCCCACGCTAGCTCCGTTAGCAACCCTGAGGATCATATCACCTTCCTTCAGCACTCTACGGTTTCTCAGTGCCTGCAATGAATTGCAAATATGAGATCCTGATCCGGTATCCAATACCCAGGAAGTAGAGTTGATCGACAGACAATTCTCAATTACAAACACACATGAAGTCGAAGCCACAGCTTGCTTCGGTTCCTGGTTCTTGGCGTTCCATGCCTTGCAATCCTTCTTCCAGTGCCCTTTCCTGTGACAATGGAAGCACTCATCCTGGCCAACTACCGGTGCTGCAAGCTTTTTCTTTCCCTTCCCTCTCACC
This sequence comes from Agapanthus africanus, assembly GCA_030015575.1. Taxonomy (NCBI): domain Eukaryota; kingdom Viridiplantae; phylum Streptophyta; class Magnoliopsida; order Asparagales; family Amaryllidaceae; genus Agapanthus; species Agapanthus africanus. The sequence continues at coordinate 147,224,490 of CM057342.1, read as the reverse complement.
TTACTAACACCTCCTCTAGGTTTGGGTGCGGCCTTCTTCTTCCTTCCTTTGGCCCTAGCCTTGGACCCGGAAGAAGATGTACCGCCAACAAACATAGCGGGTGTTTCCCTTGCCTTCTGCAAGGTGCCCTCTGCACTCCTTAACATGTTCAGGAGTTCCGCAAGTTCAACTTCTTTTCCTTGAAGATTGAAGTTGAGGATAAACTGGGCGTAAGTGGGAGGAAGGGACTGGAGAATAAGGTCTGTATAGAGCTCATTATCCAAAGTCGTCCCAAGGTCTGCGAGCTCTTCAATATAGCCGATCATCTTTAGGACATGTTCTCCTACCGATGACCCGACAGCCAACCTCGCTCGAAATAAGTTCTTTGAGGTCTCGTATCTTGCTATACGAGATTGCTCTCCATAAAGTTCCTTTGTATGGAGAAATATGCCATCAAGGTCCATATCCTCGTGCCTCCTCTGATGTTCATTGTTCATCGAGGCAAGCACGATGCACTTGGCTCTCGCGCAATCTAAATCCCAGGTTTTGCGGATTTCCTTATCCGCATTACTGGATTTAGGACCAGGGACAGCAGGTGCCGTAGCGGTGAGGACGTACCCCAGTTTGTCATAGGTCAAAGCCATTTTGACATTCCGCAGCCAATCTTTATAGTTTGGCCCCGTCAGTATATTTTTCTCTAAAAGTAACTTAAGTCCAGTCATTTTCAGGGTCGCTGCAATTAGGAGAGAGAGAAGAAAACTCTTTAGCATGATGCTCTTGCAAGTTTAGAGTGGTTTTTAGTTTATCTAAACTGGATGGCTCCCACTGTTTATCGAATCCTTCCTCAAACCATAAAAGAAGTATTAGCCAGGACTATTCTCACCGTACAATACTTGCTTAACCGTTCAGCCAGGCTGGTGTCGGTACTTCGAGGGAGGTTTTCCAACGCTTTCGCGAAGTTCCTTAATTAAATAACCTCTTTTCTCTGGGGGCGTAACCCCGCTGACACTTTTCTGGACACCTACTAGGTTTATAGCATTGATCGTTAAGTGACGAATATCCTGATAAGTAGCATATACTCACAGTAGGATCGGGATCCAAATATCATCGTATGATAATGTTGAAGGAATCCTACCAACATTCATCAAACTCCAAATGGTATGCATCTCTTTGCAAATTTCAGTTTCTTTAGAAATTCCCGATATAAGTTTTTGCCCCATGCTCTTATGACCTTGACGTATGCCAACAAATCATAAGTCACATGTCAAGTTCTGCCCATCATTATCTTGTTAATTTGAACCCACCCGTATATACCCTTGACGTATGCCAACAAGGTAATGCGACTGTCCCAAACCAACACATCTATCTATGCCACAAATGAATACCCCAGCAGCTACCAAACACTATGCCTTGACGTATGCCAACAAGCATAGCTTGAATACTACTGACCATCCATAAGAAATGACGGAGGGCTACGACTGGTTTTGGCGAAACCGTGAACGTAGTGAACTTGATATAACCGAAGGAACCTGATAGCTTTTAAAAGTAGTGGTTAAAGCTCCGCATTTAAAAATATCTGTTTTTAAAATTAACCGAGTGGTTTCTTTTAAATTGTTCCAACGATTTAAACTTTGGTTTATTTTCTTTGCATTATAGATAATGCGTCCCATCATTAACCTATCATTGCAGAAAACAACGAAAATACAACGTCCTCTTATGCCATCCGCATTCGCCACGGGGTCCCGTCATCACCCGTTAGGTTACTTAACTAACGACAGAGCGGGGGCTGGGCTAGCGCGGGTGTAAAACATAAGTGACGTCTAAATAGCTATCATATATATAGATATTTTACATTCGTCTGACGCAATGATATTCATTCCAGAACACAGATAAACAATATTGGATTTGCAAGCAATCTGTATTTCTTTTGAGCCTGCAAGAAAAGACAGATTACACAGTTGTGATGAATAGCCGTTACCCCACCCTCGACCCCTATGGGTACGGCAAACTACCCACCGGGCAGTTTGTGTACCCCACCTTGGGTCAGTCCTAGGAGCAAAAACAGTAAAATGAAATAATACAACGGTGGCTACAACCGCAACCTGGATGTGCCCCGCAAAAATAATATTACAACAAATTACATTTACAACAAATGAATTAACCAATAACCCATTGCATAACCCCGGCTATACACCACAACAGTCCAATACAGTTTATATGCACAAACAGATATAACCATTACAGAAATGTGCAACCCCCTACCAACCGACATACTAGCAGTTAGGGGAGGTTTACGAACACATTAAACAATCACATATATAATCCAATATGCAAATACTGTACAATTTCGATCGATTAAACATCTTTAATATTGCTCCAAAAACTGCTCTGTAAACTGGAAACCTGAGCAAAATTAAAACATTCCAGAAAATCCCAAATTACACAGAGAAGCAGCACAGGAAATTTGAGTTCCTGACTCGGCAACTCGGCGGCGGAAGCGCGGCGGATCGGTGCGATCCGCCGCGGTTCCGCCGCCGTGTTGTCGATTCAGGATCTCAAATTTCTTGGGTGTTCTTCTGGTGTCTTTTCAAGCTCTCTGAACACACCTGAAAAATTTTTGGACTTCATTTTAAATTCGACAGAAACTTGACAATTTTAGGGTTTTCCGGCTTCGTTTTTCCGTTCGAAATTCGTACAAATTTGCAATCAAGTTATTTATTGTTTAGCGAGGCTCTGATACCACTGTAAGTCGATGTAGTACACCCCAATACTAGTGGGGAGGCGGAATTTTCAAAAACGAACTTGTTTAGTGAACGAACATCGACTAACCGCTTGAATCGAAGCTAAACTATAGATAACCGTACACAAAGTGTTTCTTAACTATTGTGTTTAGGGATTATACCTAATGAAACCAGTCCTTCGTCTTTACGATCTCCTTGTTCTCCTCGACCTTCTCTAGGTAGTAGACGATCCACCCGAGAGCAAAACTCCAAACTAAACCTCTAAACTTGAGGCAACTAACCTTCTTGGATTGCCAATCAAAGAAGCTAGGATGAAATAGAGTGATGGTTATGGATTGATTAGTCTTACTAATCCTTTGATCTTAACACATGAGGTGTAAGGATTAGGGTTTGAAGATGAGAGCTTGAGGAGAGAGAAGGTGAGAATAATAATATGATGAGAATAGTAAGTTATCATAATAAATATGAAGCATTCTTATTTATGAAGAAAAGAATAAAACATAATGAATAAGCATGCTTCATAAATATCTAATGGTGATTCATTATCATGACTCACTAAGCATTTATCATGCATTAATGATATGCATGAATCACCCTCATGACTCACTAAACTCATTTAATGCAATGACACATAACCCTCCTTAGTCACCATCTTCTAGAAGCTTCTCGAGTAATTACGAGAACGCCCTTCCGATCCGTAAAAATACGGAAAAACTTTAGACTGTATAAATCCAATAACCGGATACCAGTAACTAGCTTAAACCAAAGCCGACTGGTAAAAACTGTCCGAAAGTCGTACGCGCGTAAACGTACGTATGCATCCGAACCCTTTGTCGCAAAACCATGCGACCTCTATATCGTTTCGCCTGGAGTAGGAAACTCTCTGTGTGGGACTCTAGAGACTCGACTACTACGCTGGCAGTGGGTTTAACCACAGACCGCAAGCGGCACTAGCTGTACGTAACGGTCCCCAGGTAGTTGTCGATAAGAAGGCCGATGAGGAAACCCATCCGAACTCCTACTGAGTCTGATGTGACAATCTCCATACAGTCCGGTCCGTTCGTCCAAGACTATCGCATATCGGGCCTAGGGGGGCGGCAAGCGTCAGTCCCCTAATAGCGGTATAAGTCGTGTCGGAGTGAAGCCCATTACACCCTGAGAAACTACTGGAACCTACCAGTAAATCTCGCTTGCCCTGGCCAGGGACTTTGCGTAATGGCTCTCTGACACAGCACGATATCTACTCCCAATACCGGGAGGGACGAATCCTTTCTAACCGCCACTGCCTCCAAGTGCTCGGGACTGCACCCAACTGCCACCTGTTTGCACGACTCCTTTGAGCCGTGGTAGGGTAGCAATCTAAGAACAGTGGGACACACTCGAGGCGAAGTAGCAGTGTCAAGTCTGCGGACTACGCTGTACTCATGTCACCTGGGAACTGTTCACTGACGACTGGTATCAAACCAACCAACAGTTCCCTGTGAGTCCTGTCCGGTGTACCCGTAACCTAACGAGCACCTGCATACTATCTCCAGTACGACGTACTGACGGGTGTGGGACAGACCATCTCCCCAACTGGGATGAGAAGCGCACACACTAGTCTACTCCGGAGTATCGATGCTCTGTCTCGATAATCCAACGACCAGGGACCTGAATAAGGATGTGCTTGTAGACTACCCAGCCCCCACTAGTGTGACTGCCATCACAACGCTGGTAGACAAGCAAGATCCTAAGAGCTCTATCAATACGTACACTCACATATTAAGATAGAAAAACCAAGTAGCATACTACCATGTTTAGCAAGACTGTTATATATACATGTGAATATCCCAAGCTTCCATTAAGTAATATACAAGCTAGTATGATACAGTAATGGCCTTCTAGGGCATAAACACTAACAGTAGCAAGTGCTACTTGCCTCGACGGGTCACGAACTAGGAAAAACGGACGTAACGTCGGCGGGGAAACACGCAACGGACGCACGGTTCACGGATTGAACCCAAACAACGAACAATGGGACCACGCGGATCGGAGTACCTCGCTGGAACGTCGGATCAAGTCGTCGGTACGGCCGGATTCCGACGAGATGCAAAACAGCCACAACAAGTTTAGAAACTCTATGCACAGTCGAGGATAAGCTAGAGGGGAAAAAGGAAGGAGGAAGATGAAGGAAGGCTTACTGGGATTGTAGAGGCTGCGACAGCAATGGGGTCGACGGCGATGGGTCGCCGGCGAGGATGTTGCAGGCGGTAGGCTAGGGTTGCGGGGATGTAACAGGGAAGGAGAGTGGAGGTATAAAGGAGGTGGTCGAGGCTGGTGCGCAGGAGAAGAGGAGGTGCCGACGGTGGCGCAGGTGACGACGATGAGGGTCGCCGACGATGTTTCCGGCCAACCAGAGAAGGCACGGGGTTGCTGTGGGGTCCCTGTTGCGGCGCCGAGCACACGGGAGAAGGAGGGGATGTCGAGGTCGGAAAGAGGAGGCGGAGGCGAGGGTGATGGTGGTGGTGGCGTCGGCGCTGGGGCTGCGGCGGCGACGGGCACGGTGGCTAGGGTTGAGAGCGCGATGGGTTTTCTCGGGTGTTTCCTCGCGTGGGGTTCTGGGAATTATGAGGGAGAGGAATATAAATATATATAGGGGAGAGAGAGAGAGAGATAGAGACGTGAGGGATGGAGAGAGAAAGAGAGAGAGAGAGAGATAGATAGAGACGTGAGGGATGGGGAGGGAGGGAGAGAGAGAGATAGGAGGGGCCCACGGGGAAAGAAGAGCCCTGATTGGCCAGGGGAGAGAGATTCGTGAGTTAAGAATAATTAAAAGATTTTTAAAAGCTAAACTAATAGTAAGATTACGAAGATATATATAGTTTAGATTATATTATTAATTTGGGATTTTGGCGCTAAATGAAATATTTCCAAACCGCGCCCGGGTTGAGTCCAAAAATTTGAAATTTAAATAATAGGATTTTAAGCGGGTTCCAAATTTTAAAATGAAATGTTTTATGATTAAAAAGCATACCCCCAAGTCGGACACTTGCACGATCGCGTAGCCGTTCAGACTCGCCCGTTTCACCGAATGGGATGAGAACTCGACGCACGGACGCTACCACGCGGCTAGGTGTGACGAGTAGGCCAAGATAGATATTTTTAATTTTATTTCAGGTGCTAAAATTTGTTATATGCAGAAATGACTTAGCCAGTTAAAATTTTACAATAAGACCCAAACAAGCACGATAAATGAAATGGGTGATATCTAACACTCAATCAGTAACAGAAATAGTAGTATTGGGCTCGGGTGTTACACACCCTATCATCAACTCATTGGTGACTTTCATTACCTCTCCCTTACTCGGCCTGACATCTCATTTGTTGTCAATCGCCTGTCCTAATTTATGCATTCACCTATCGAACTTCATTGGACGACACTCAAGTGTGTTCTTCGCTATCTCAAAGGAACAATCCATCATGGTCTTTATCTCCGTTGAGGATATCCTCTCACTTTTCAGGCCTTCAGTGATTCTGACTGGGGTGACACTCATGATGACGACCGCTCTATTATTGCATACATCATCTATCTCGGTTCGAATCTCATGTCATTGAAATTGACCCGACAAAAGACTATTTCTCGATCCTCCTCCAAAGCTGAATACAAAGTCCTTGCGAATGCCACGACCGAGATACTATGGGTGAAAAATCTTCTATAATAATTCAAGCTAATTCTCAGAAAACTACATTCTCTATATTGTGATAATACATGGGCTACATAGCTCAGTGTGAACCCAGTTTTCTACTCTCGGATGAAGCACATTGCTCTTGACCATCACTTCGTTCGGGAGTACGTTGAAAATGGAACGATTCGTGTACACCATAGCAGCGCTCATGATCAACTTGCGGATGTCCTCACAAAATTACTTCGACGCACACACTTTCTCAAATTTAGATCCAAAATCAGAATCTCAATCTTGCGGGGGTGTATTAACGACATAGACCAAAAAACAACAACGGACGTCTGAAGACGGAATAACAGACGTTTGCCATACGTCTGCCCAAATAGCAGAGCGTGGCCAGACGTCCAAAGAAAGTGTTGCAAACGTCTGTATTATGTGTACCAAATAACAAAGCGGAGCCACATCTGAAGAAGAGGTCCAGGCGCAATTCCGAAATCAATATTCTTATTTAAAAGTTGGGAATTGGCAATCCCTTGATCAGCCGGTCGTCTGGGTATAAAACCACCGCTGTAACAGTTATCAATCAGATTTTTGAACAATGTGCTTCAGACGTTTGACCATCGCGAGTGCGGCCGTTGTGGACCTTATTCTCGCCAATCTTTCCATAACTTCCAAATTTATTTTATTTTATGTTTAGGAAAGATTTTATTTGTTTCTATCATGTAAATTATAATATATATACATCATTAACATTCAATAGTTGAAAACCCTAAAAACTATTATCTTCAAGATCTTATACACAGCTCATTCAAAAAATATGTGTATTTCAAAGTTCTAGCTTAATATAATTTTAGCTTTGTACAATTATTCCGGTTTTTCATACTTGTATAATTTAACTCCTCAATATAAAATTATCCATAATTAACAGTTTAAGCCAATTATTTTATCGTAGCTATCTATTATTTTCAAATCTATACCCACATGTACAGCTTATAGTCAAATTATTTATCTATTGTTGGAATTTAATTAAGATATCTAAAATGAGTTAATGTGGCAAGAAGATGTTATTTCGGTACTGATTACAATTGTAGTCAAGATATTTTTAGTGTTCCTTCACGATACGTAGGAAAAGAGTGTATGCTGGATATGCAAAATATTTTAAAAGAAATTCTATCAACGCTTCAGTGAAGTAGCAAAGCGAACCTCCCCTAAAGGAATCGTTGCATTTCTGTTTATGAAAAAGCAAGGAAGGATGTCCCCTTTATAATAATGCATTAAAACCACTAAATTTAATTGTTCACGAACGGGTGGGACGATTATATATTTTATTTATATGAGTATAGACGGGATTTTAATATAGACGGGCTCCATCAATAAGACTCAAGCCCCATTAAGGTTTGACCCATGTTATGTTTTTCACCCATGTACTTCTCATATTTTTTCCAATGTGAAACTATTTTAATCCACACATCTTAACACTCTTCCTCACGTGCGACGTGATTGTCATATGAATTGTACAGAGTATAAAGGCTCAACGTCCGGCACGAAGGCCCGGATCACACACAAAAGTGCACGGAGGCTCAAGAGATAGCACAAAGCTAAGAGTGCACAAAGGCACGAAGGAGGGCTCAAAAGCCGAGAGCACGAAGGTTCGAAAAGGTGTGTTAAAGTACAAATCTACGAATGTTATCAATCTAACTCTGATATCATGATAAGAAAATAATAAACTCGATCAATCTTATTAAAAGATAAATCATCTCAATTTATGCACCTCATAAGCTAACAAACTGATAGCTAATAATCATAACAATCTAACACACTAATTATAATCTCATCAATATAAATCAGAACTTATGATAACAATAATATCTAATATAGTCATATTCAAATATCTCGTAATCTAACAAAAAGAAATAAAAACATGCACAAAGATAACTCTTGGCTTAAGACAATAAACACAACATTTGCAATTTATCATAGGTCAATCTAATATCATATACATGAACAGTGTTTTGAGAAATGCTTGAAACATCAATTTGGGGCAATATATTTGGTCCGGAGACGGACAAAACTAAAATGGGTTTTTGTTGCTGCTGTATTCATTTTATATCATTACATTGATGTGGATCCTCATCTAATCCTTTTTTCCTTCTTTATACTTATTTGGGTGTGGCATATTATGGTTTGTCAGTTAGAAAAAATTTATTGTTATTTTTCCGAGTTCTTCATCACTAAAACTTCATTGCTTGGTTGTTAACATTCAAGTTTCATGTTTTATTTATTTTAATACTTGAATTTTGTGTTTTTGTTTTATTTATTTTAATATTTTTATGCATGCTATAGCATTTATCTTCTACTCATTTATAAAAAGTAACAAGTTAATTCTACAAATTTTCATGACATGGTACTGTCACGTCCCGCTTCCCACCTGCTTCCCAAAATACGTAAAACGAGAGATGACTGGGCCAGCCATTATCCTACGATCAACGAATAATCCCGCCGTAGTCACACTTCGGTTTCTAGCATTATATGGTAATCAGTAAACAAAGCACAGAAGTAAAGGAAATATATCACTAATTTATTACATCAAATTTTCATTGTTCACAACTCACAAATAAACAAGAAAGAACTGCTAACCGAGTTTGATTACAAGATCTCTTTTAGGGAAAACAGAAACAAAGAAAAAGGCACTCCAGACTAGATCTCCGTCAGCTCGAAACGTAAATCCGACTTCTGCGCTGGTTCTTTCTCGAGATCTGAGCATGCAAACTCAGGTCGTCAGAGCGACGTAATAGCAATTTTATAATAATAACATGAAACATGCAAATAAGGTGATAACAGTGAAAATAAAATACGGATAATCACATGTCACTAAATGATGTAAAGTATGATATGTGTCCCTATCAGTTTCTAAGTCATGTTTGAAATCGTATAGTGAAAAGGAGGATCATGTTTAACAGGAGTCTCGTACATACCCGAGACAACGTCCCACACGCCCGGGACATAACCCTATCAGCCGGATCGCTAGATCCTACCTAATATATATAAGAATCACTGTTCGAATGATCATCCTCTAAAACACGGTCCCGCTAAATACGATACTCTTTCCACTTCGATTTCCCCTTTTTCCCCAGGTTTACACTATTGATGATTATGATTTAGTCGTGTACAAGTATGCACCAATAGCACGGTTTTGTCACTGTTTACTGTATTAATCACTGTCACAAATCATTCACTTTTCCATTTGCATACTTGACACCCCTAAACCAATATCATTCACGCACGATATTGCAATTTCCACTGAATAATAACACGCACTATCACTATGTATATGGCAGTTGGGTAAGGTATGTACATTTATGCGGTTAACAAGTCATGTGTGATATGAACCAATATGCACGTTATAAGCTTACAAAAATTGCAGTAATTCATATGTTCAGAATTCAGTAAAATGATACAAATACGGTAACAAGAACACTCCGTCGACAGTTCAGAAAAATTGGTTTTAGTACAATCAAATTTCTGGTATTCGAGTTACAGCTGTTTCAATTTAAGTGCTCGCTGCAGGAAATTCAGCTTATGAAATGAACGTCCGTTTCACGACACGATTTTCATCCAGTTGGGATCAGAATTTAGTGACGCTACAGTTGAATGAAATATAGTTTTTTCAATAGGGTTTCCAACGCAACAGACGGATTCTCAATCACGTCTGTACATCAGAAGTTATGCACGGTTCAACACTAGGGTATCAGTTCAGTTTCAGTTTGGGACTGCTAGACGTCATGTTCATTTAAATTGCAGTTTAAATAGTAAACAACGATATAAATGGGTGAAATCATTTGCGTTATTTATCTAACAGATTCGTGTTCAATAAAGTGTAGGGTCCCGCAACATACAAGTTCAAGCAGCGAAGGGGTAAGCATTACGAGACAGAAAACAACAACCAGAGCTACTCTGGACTGCAGTCCAGAGCCGCTCTCCGAACCAATTCTCGTCATAATTTCAGTACAGAAATAATTAAGAACTTGTATAGGGTTACATGTCGTCGAGTCGGCTTCGATTTGAGCCCTCGAACACATCATTTCAATGTGTACACAATTAATTATGATTTTAACAAGTTTCAGGTGCGGGAAATTCTCAGTTTTTATGGGTGTAATTGGGGGTGATCGTTTAAGCCAGTAACAATCATATTTTTCAGTGAAATTTCTACACAAGGTTCATTGCCCGACGGGCCAGAATATGCAATCGAGTTCCGTCAATTTAGTGGAAGGTTTTCTTTCGGGTTTTGCATCGAACAGCTATGTCATATAAGTTTTCGTGAATCGTAAACATGGAATTAATACGATTTTAGTTTGTAACGGAAATAATCTGGCATGTAGCAAGTAGGGTACTTGCCTGAAGATATTTTGGCGATGCACGGCAGCGGCAACGGCACGAACGTGCGACGAATCGGCACGGTTTGGATTTATGGTATCGGCTCGCGTTTCGGTTTCGTCGTCGGAATTGTCCGGGGAACGACTCGTGGTCACTGGAGGCGGAGTGTGGTGCTATGGATCTCTGTGAGTGCGTCAGGGTCGACGATGGTCGGCGTTGTTGCTCCGGCGATGGGCAGCAGCGGGGTTCGGAGCTTGGTGGTTAGGGTTTGATGTTTTGGAAAGAGAGAGGGTAGGTAGTGGGGCTCGGGTGTGGTGATAATGAAGATGATGTTGAGGATGAAGGGGGTGTCGACTGAGGCGGTTCAGGTGCAGTGGGGCTCGCCGGCGTCGAGGTGCTGGGGGTGGCCGAATGGGTATGCAGGGGAGTTCGAGCTCGAGTGAGGGGTGGTCGGTTGAGGGGTGAGGCAATATAAGGGCTTGAGTTTCGGAGAGAAGAGAGCGAGGGAGGAAGGACGAGGGGTTGTAGTCGGCGGCGGCGGCGGCGAGTGCAGTGGGTTCAAAGTTGGGAGTTGGGAGATAGGAAAGTTTGCGTTTGAGAGTGAGAGGGAGCAGTGGAGTTTGAGGGGGAGCGCAGATGTGGTCGGGGTCGCGGGGACGTGGGGTAACGGCGCAGGGATGTGGCGACGTAGGTTCGTGAAGAGGGAGGAATGAGCGGGAAAAGTTTGCGTTGAGGGAAGGAGGATGAGTTGTGAAGCGGGTCGGGTCGGGGTTAGGCGGGTGTTAGAGTGTGCTGGGCTGGGAAGGGAATGTTGGGCCGCGGAAGTGGGTTAATGTTTATTTAAATTGATTTATGTTGGGCTGGGTTGATTTATTATTTAGAAGTTTTGTTTTAATTTGCAAAGAAGGGGAGTGGGCCAGGGAAGAAGTGTAAATATAAATATAGTTTAGGTTTTAATTTTTTATTCGCTTAGGAAAACTTGTTCCCCTCCGAAAGACGCACAAGACGGACGTCTTGCATGAAATTCGGGATAGATGCTAATAGGTGCTATCCGTCCAGCTCTCCGAAAATGCCAAGTTGATTTATGGCACCATATATTGAAGGTTTGAACGGATGCGGCCGATGTAGCAGAATTCGTCAGATTCCCCCTCGTTCATGGGGTTTTTGATTGTGGGGACGCTCTTCCCTGCAGGCGCAAGCCCCTGTAGTTAATTACGCTACTGCATCACGGTATCCACTTTCTCCTTCTCCATATGGTCACTTCTGTCATGTGTGTTTGTTTTGTGTTCGGTTGCCCGTGGATTGTATACGGAGACTAATTTGTGCTGTCGCCCGTAGGACGTGGATTAGTCCAAATCTGTATCTTTCAGATTTAGGTTTGGGGGTGTGTTTAAGGATACGTTAGCCATATTTTGAGGCTAAGATCAACTTAAACGATCGTTAAGGACACGCTATTCTAATTTTAGACTAAGATCAACTTAACGGGATCGTTTAGATCCGACAAGAGAGCGATTGGGGGCTCTATTGTTTAGTTTAGTGACATTGTGGTCGATAGGTAGTTTAAGGACATTGCGGTCCAATGTTAGTTTTAAGACGTTGCGGTCAAGATTAAGGACGTCATAGTCCGTAGATTTAAGGACTTCCACAGTCCTGTGTTAGTTTTAAGACATCACGGTCAAGGTTAAGGACGTCATAGTCCGTGAGCTTAAGGACCTCACAGTCCGTTGTTAGTTTTAAGACATCACGGTCAAGGTTAAGGAAATCATAGTCCGGTATTAGTTTTAAGACATCACGGTCGAGGTTAAGGACATCATAGTCCATGAGTTTATGGACCCCACAGTCCGTAGCAGTGTGTGGTTGTCGGGACCCGTCACCTCTCTGACGACGTTGAGAGATTACAACGACGGATGCCAGAGGAATAAAGAGATGTACCCTCGAACCGGGTGTAAATTGATTGGGAGAGCAGTCGTGCTCAGTTCAATTTAATATTAAGGACTTATGGCCAGAATTAGGCTAAGTCCAGTTGAAAATGTTCAACACTTTATTTATCTTTGGCCTGTTAGGCCTTTGCTTTCTGCCCGTTTTAAACAATGCATAGTATTGGGCTTTTTAATTAAATGCATAGCATTTATAATTGACATGTTAGGCTTTTTAATTGAGCTCTGCCCTTCCTTAATAATGCACAGCATTTAGTGGTCTAACAGTGCGCCACATGGCCTGTCAGGCGCTTGTTCACACTATAATATTGTATTATTATATTCCCTATTCTTATTCGTTTTATAAATAAGCGGGTGCTTTTGACGCATGTCTGCTACATATTACAGGTTACAGGTTCTTGGATCTAAAACAGTGAAAACGATGAAAAGATGATGCAAAAGCGGATTTTGACCAACAAACAGAAAACTCTTGATCAAGCCTACATCAAAGATAAAATTCACAAAGTACAAGACAATGCAAGGTCCAAGATTATAAAGCGAACGGTTAAAAGTCCACCGCAATTATTCACTGGAGATCTGGAAGAAACATAGAAGCTGTTTTAATAAAAGAACCAAATAATAAGGAAGCTCAAACACAGAAGAGCCTACAAAGGAAATTTCAAGGCCCAATAATTTCAAGGCCCAATACTTCCTTTTAAAGAGACAGTGACATAAAATTTTACCAAATTTTGAAGTCTACTTTGACTAGGTCTTCCTAAAGATATTTTGGTAAATATAGACATGCGAATCAATTGTAACCTAGGGTTTCCTATCCTCTATAAATAGGAACTCTAAATCATTATAAAGGCTATACCTCCCTTCATTAATAAATTTCAGCATTCTTTTGGAGAGTATCATTTTTTGTAAGTTCTTTATTTTCTGTCCTAGGTTAATTTTCTATTCTTGCCCTAGATAAATTTAATTCCTTGCCCTAATTAATCTTTTATTCTCTGCCCTAGATAAATGTATTTTAATTCTCTAATGAGTGAGTAGTCTCCTTGCTTGTTAGGGTTAGAACTGGGGAAGGTTTGAGAGACGAACATCTCTCATCCCCTTTCTTTTCCTTCATATATTTTCTTAGGACTCTATGCATACACGCACATACCGCGCCCTACGGCACCCTACCCTTCGAGGTAGCGGTGATACCGTAGTATAAAGGTCTGGTTGCGCATGTTTTCTATGGAGGTTAGGGTAAGGATTGATAAAGGAAGGACAAGAAACTAGAGGAAGAAAACATCTTCCCGATGATTCTAATCCCTTTTATTAATAATTACCATAACACCTAATTAGGTCTTCATAAGGGTATAGAAAGCGGTGAGATTTATAGACTTTCCAAACTTAACCTAGACCTAACCCTAGAAAGATTTAGATATAGATTAATTTAGATTTAATAATCAATCCGAACACCCTTCGGAATTAACTCGTTTGAACGATTAGGAGATTCACAAAATCCCTGTGGACCGACCCATACTCCCTGGCTAGCTGCAAAGTGACGCCGTTCTTGATTGCGGTTAGTAGAAAGTTTTTGACATATAAGTCAAATGGCGCCGTTGCCGGGGATGGCGTAGAACTTTCCTTTTCGCAATTACGGGTTAATCTTAAAATTAAAAAAATCATAAAAATCTGAAAAATCAAAAAAAAAAAATATATATATATATATATATATATATATATATATATATAAATATATATTTTGTTATTTTTGGAAGGGATACTTTGTTGTTTTAATTTTGCAGGATACACGAAAATCGGATCTGGAAATCAGAACAGAGGTAGATTGCCACCACAGAGCCGTACAATTTTTTCCACGACCCGATCCAGCAGAACAACCGCGGAACCGCGGCCTTGATGTGCCAAAAACCGCGGAACCGCGGCATTTCTGACGGTTCATCGCAAAAAGTTTTCACGGTTTGATTTCTAATTTTCCCCTCTGTAAATCCTCATATATTTTTTCTGGAAATTCCTGCAAGATTTTGTGCACTTTAAAAATATATTCCCTTCCAAATAATGATCTTGTGCAGGATTTTTGGGCCCCCCTTGAACTAAATTGATTGCAAGAAATATTTTGTTGTTGCATATCTTTTCTCGAATATCTTTTTGCAACAATTTTTTCCAAATAAAGATTCTTGTGATATGCTTAAAATAATAATTGATTGCAAGTAATATTTTGCTGTTGCATATCTTTTCTATAAAATATTTTGCTATTGCATATCTTTTCTCTAAAATCTTTTTGTAACAAAATTTTTCCAAATAAAGAGAAAAAGAATGAAAATAAAATGGACAAATATTTTATAGAAACTTGCAAAATTCTTTTGCCACAAATAAATCCTTACACCACCACAACCCTTCTTTCTTTTCACCCTTTTTTTTCTTACAACATGGGTACCCCACATAATAAATCATTAGCCGAACTTTGGTATCCCGAACCTAATTTTGTGTCGTACGTCAATTTGTTCGGTCAATTTAAAGACGATCCCTCCTTCCCAAAAATATCTTTGAAAGATCAAATAGAGGCGTCTAGGAGAAACAGTTTGACTTTTCAACCCACTTTGTGTCAACCAAGTCAACCCTTACCACCTTCGTATGTTGACACCACTTTTTCAAGTCCTTCTGTCACTCCTAAGCCGATGTCCATTGCTGAGCATATTGCTCAATCTCGTAACCGATCTTTCACCCTTCTCCACACATCTAGTTCTAGGGATCAACAAGTCTATTCATCTTTTTATCCATGTGTTGACCCTACCCCTGTCTAATCACCCACTTCATACCAGTCCTCCCCGACCTTCCCACCTTCACTAGACACTGTTTCTACACAGCCTGTTGGGAGTTTTGCATATCCACACCATTTTGAATCTTTCACCGAAACCCCCTTACCACCCAAGTCTAGTTTGGAAGAGTCGTTGGAGGCGTATAGCTCACCAACAAATAAAATGACTAGGAATGTGGAAGCGTCTGTGGCCGTCCTTATGCAACCTAGTGAACATGTAGCTAGTTTCCCGCTAGCCCCAAATTTTTTAATGTATAAGGAGGCGGTTGGACAGAGTGAGAATGAGAGAGGATTTTCAAATCAAACCTACCCGTACCCAATTGAAGCCCACAACTCCTGTTTTCCATCGATTGCCCTAAATAGTTCACCTGTTGAAAATAAAAATGAGTTGTGTGATTTTGTAGTGCTTGATTTGCCAAATTGTGAAGAACCCCTTTCGAGTGAAACCGCACATAATCCGTTTGACCTTTACACCTCCACTCTAGAACCTACATTGATAAACATCCATGCTTTTGAGGAGGTGTCTAAAGAAATTGATTTTCACTTGATTGAGGATATAGACGCCGGGAATATTTCGGATGATGAAGCTGTCGATTTAATTGAAATTTTATGTTCAAATCATCATCCTGAGTTATTAAATGTTTCTCCCGAATCTTATATGCGCCTAGATTTTGATGATAATGGCATGGATGAGTTAAATATTGAGGATAGTATTGAGGAGAGCCTTGAGGATAATATTGAGGTTGAATCATTTTTGTTTGATGTGTCTGATTTTCCAATTCATCCTCCTGAACCTTTGACTGTTATATCACCCTCCCTCCTTCCCATCGTTCCGACCCCGCTTGAAGACTGTGAGCTTGAAACCTTTTCCTTTGAATCTGACACAATTCTCACAGACGATAACACCTACGAGTGTTTCACTTTTTCGGACGATGTTGATGACTCACCGCCCGAGTTTGAGTCTTTTACATTTTCAGATGAGCCATCAGACTCGGTTGATTATAGTAGTTTCAAACCATTAATGGAATCTTTCAAGTTCGAAACAGTTTACTACGGTGAGAAAGATACTATCCCTAATTCACTCTCTTTCATCTCTCCTATTGTCCCGACCGCACAAATGACCGTTACGCTTTCATCTCCTATACCAAGTTCGGCGTACCCATGTTTAGTTGCGAATCTTGAGGGATTTGACCCTATTTCGTGACGGGTTGATAGGTTAGCGCAATCGCTTATAACATATCGATCATCACATATTGCGCTAATTTATTCACTCGATTTACACCCTCAAGATCGCGCACTCCTTCTTTTTTCTTTCCGCCATTCTTCTCCCCCACCGAGACCATATTCTACCATTCTTCTTTCCACACGGTCTCGCGTATTTCTCATTTCTTTTCTTTCCACCCCATTCTTGCACCGATTATACCTTTACCACAATAAGATTTTTGAATGGTTGGTGCTAACATTTGGCTTGTGTAAGGCCAAGCTTAAGTTTGGGTGGAATCTTGTTGTATATATGTATATATATTTTTGTTTTCTTTTTCAATAATAAAAAAAAATTCAAAACATTAAAAAAAATTGTAAATAAATAAACAGGGGAGTGCCGACATGTTGACCCTCTTGGTTTAGTATGACAGTGAGGACACTGTCAAGTTCAAGTTTGGGGGTATGCTCGGTACATCTTCTTCCTTCGCATTCATTTGTATATACTTTTGCATTTGCATATTTATTTGAAAACCCATAAAAATTGAAAATTTTCAAAAATTATAAAAATTATTGTATTCAATATTGGCTAATTGACTTGAGTTTAACAAATAGGTTAACTGGCTAGGAACAACTAGGTCTTAGATTTAGTAAATTAAAAACCCTAAAAATAACCTTCCTTAAAATTTAACGGTAGAAAATATATGCCTTGTAGTTTATTTAGAAATAGGCAAATTTTGGGTTCACTTCTTGGGTTAAGTCAAAATGAGAGAAGAGTATTGATGTTCTTATTAGATTATAAGTTTGAAAAATAGTTCCTAGCTTAAGTATAAATTCTGAAAATGTATACCCTACAATTTGCACTATCACGCACCTTGAAACTTGGAATAGTAGAAGAGACCTTGAAATGCTCTTGTCTAAAAGTCCTTAGTACAATGAAAATAAAAGAAAAAAAAGTGAATAAAGAAAAAACATGGACACTGGTTTTTGTGATTACTTAAGGCTGTAAAAAATAGAAAAATATTTAGCGAGGGTGCTTCATCACCTAGTGCCTTAGACCAACTGGTTTGGGAGTCACTGCTAAAGCCTTGGGTGTTGCAAAACTAGGAAGTACGCTTTAAAGTGCTAACGCATCTTGTAATCGGTTGTTGGTATCTTAAGAAGTATTAACGGTCGCATGAAGGATGTGTAAGCGAAATTCAATTAAAAATTCACTAATAAGTGCTTTGGTCAATGGACGAGAGTACGATTGCTTGATTTGAATTTCCAAGTGTAGGGGTGATCTATACACACACGTAGGGGTATGTGATTGGAATTTAGATAAGAGAGAGGAATGAAAGATAGAACTTGTATCTTTAATAGAGTTGATAGAAATTCCTAAGTGGAGATGAAACCCTAGAAGGAAGACTTAAGAGATGCCGAAAGATAAGTAGGTCTACATAACATATATAATCTTAAGTTAAATAATGAGGACGTGTGAAGAATATGGCTGGATAATTTACGGGTAAAAGATAATAGAATTCTTAGTTAGAAAACCTAATTGAAGAACAAAAATCAATGGGCCGAGTTGATAGGATTTTGTGGGTGTAATCCGCTGAAAACCCTCAGGAGACAACACTCCTCCTATTAGGGACACCTAGAGGTTTAACGGCTTGTTGCACGAGCTTAGTGCAATCGCGTTTCCCTGCGAAAGTGTGGTTAGGATTTTAGTGAATAAAAATAAGTTTGCTCGAGGACGAGTAAAAGATAAGTTTAGGGGTATTTGTTCACACTATAATATTGTATTATTATATTCCCTATTCTTATTCGTTTTATAAATAAACAGGTGCTTTTGACGCATGTCTGCTGCATATTACAGGTTATAGGTTCTTGGATCTAAAACAGTGAAAACGATGAAAAGATGATGCAAAAGTGGATTTTGACCAACAAACAGAAGACTCTTGATCAAGCCTACATCAAAGATAAAATTCATAAAGTACAAGACAATGCAAGGTCCAAGATTATAAAGCGAACGGTTAAAAGTCCACCGCAATTATTCACTGGAGATCTGGAAGAAACATAGAAGCTATTTTAATAAAAGAACCAAATAATAAGGAAGCCCAAAGACAGAAGAGCCTACAAAGGAAATTTCAAGGCCCAATAATTTCAAGGCCCAATACTTCCTTTTAAAGAGACAGTGACATAAAATTTTACCAAATCTTGAAGTCTACTTTGACTAGGTCTTCCTAAGGATATTTTGGTAAATGTAGACATGCGAATCAATTGTAACCTAGGGTTTCCTATCCTCTATAAATAGGAACTCTAAATCATTGTAAAGGCTATACCTCCCTTCATTAATAAATTTCAGCATTCTTTTGGAGAGCATCATTTTTTGTAAGTTCTTTATTTTCTGTCCTAGGTTAATTTTCTATTCTTGCCCTAGATAAATTTAATTCCTTGCCCTAGTTAATCTTTTATTCTCTGCCCTAGATAAATGTATTTTAATTCTCTAATGAGTGAGTAGTCTCCTCGCTTGTTAGGGTTAGAACTGGGGAAGGTTTGAGAGACGAAGATCTCCCGTCCCTTTTCTTTTCCTTCATATATTTTCTTAGGACTCTATGCATACATGCACATACCGCGCCCTACGGCACCCTACCCCTCGAGGTAGCGGTGATACCGTAGTATAAAGGCCCGGTTGCGCATGTTTTTCATGGAGGTTAGGGTAAGGATTGATAAAGGAAGGATAAGAAACTAGAGGAAGAAAATATCTTCCCGATGATTCTAATCCCTTTTATTAATAATTACCATAACACCTAATTAGGTCTTCATAAGAGTATAGAAAGCGGTGAGATTTATAGACTTTCCAAACTTAACGTAGACCTAACCCTAGCAAGATTTAGATATAGATCAATTTAGATTTTAGATTTAATAATCAATCCGAACACCCTTTGGAATTAACTCGTTTGAACGATTAGGAGATTCACAAAATCCCTGTGGACCGACCCGTACTCACCGGCTAGCTGCAAAGCGACGCTGTTCTTGATTGCGGTTACTAGAAAGTTTTTGACATACAAATCAGCGCTTTGCGCCAATTAAAGAGCGCAAGGCGCTAGCGCATGTGGAGATGACACGTGTCGCGCTCTACTGAGCGCAAGTCTGTTAGTGCAGTGCGCTGCGCTAGTGCGCTACTGACACGTGGCGCGCTCTGGTGCAGTGCGCCAATCCAAAAGCGTAGTGCTATGTTTTTAGGAGCACAAGGCACAGATTGTGTCTGGGATTGACACGTGACGCTCTCCGGTGATTTGCGCCAGTCCAAGGAGCACAAAGGCGCATTTCAAAAGTGCAAGGCACTGTATAATAGCACAGAGTGCATCTTGATCCAATTCAGATCAAAGAAACAAGTTTTTCTTGTTCTAAAGAGGTTCTTCCTTAAGATTCAAGAACTAATGGTTCATCAAAAGGTTGTTCCTTTATATAGATCAAAAGATCTAGAAATGAAGTAAATTAATTTTTTAAACTTTTATGATTGGATCTTTATAATCATTTTCTTTTTTATATTGAAGATCTTGATCTTGTTCTTAGATCTTTGATCATTTTAGAAGAAATTCTTCTTTTTGTGAGGTGTTTTCATCTCTGTTCTTCCAAGAATTTAATTCTTTACCTTGAAGAAGATGATCTTCTTTCTTCAAAGGCTTGCCTTTCAAATTTTTCAGAGTTCTCCCCTTTCTCTATCTTCGTATCTCTGAGACTTGGAGTTTAGGGGCCTTTATATAGGGCCAATTGGTTTGTTGAGTTAGTTACAGAGATCTTTCTCTGATTGATCTGGGGATATTTCCCCACCATTGGATCCTTGATCCTAAGGCCTCTGTTTTGCAGAAGATAATCTTCTTATTTTAATAAAATTGGAAAGATCTTTCTAAAATTTTAATTCTTATTAATTAAATAATTTATTATTCAAATTTTAGTGCTGGCGCAGTTGGCGCAAGCGCGCCTGCGCTTGACACGTATCGCGCAGCGCAGCGCGCCTGCGCTTGACACGTGGCGCGCAGCGCAGAGCGCAAATTATCTGAAGCAATGCTTCCTTTATTTTAAAATTTGAATTTTAAAACAGAGCCTTATCCTTGCGCTGCCTTGGGTGCAACGCTCCTTGCGCTGGCGTATCTGCTTTTGACACATGGCGCTTTGCGCGCAGCGCAAGCGATCTGAAGCGTTGCTTCACCTTTTGAATTTTGAAATTCAAACAGAGTTTTGCTCTGATTGGGGGAAACAAATGCCCCCCTACCGTTGCGCTCACGTGGCGCACACGTGAGTGCAGCGGTGGCAGCATCCAGACCGTTGGATCAACTCAGGAGTTGAAGAGGCGCTTTAGCGCCTATAAATAGGACCCTTGGTCCTCCTTAGATGATTATCATCTTCTCAAGATTGTTATTTTTCAGAGCCTTGTTCTCGTTTTCAAAAACTTCAGAGTTAGAACTCTAGAAAATTTTAGGTAAAAATTTAAACTTAATTAAATCAACTTTAATTAATAGAGCCTTACTCTTATAGATCTTTTGATCTAAAGAAATCCCCTTTGGGGTTTCATAAACAGAGCTTTACTCTCAAGAATTTGTTTCAGGGTTTCTTAACCCATGAACAGAGCTTTGCTCATTGACAGAATATAGATCTTTTGATCTTCTGATGATGAACTCTTAAGAGTTTTTCATGGATCTTTAAGATCCTAGAACTTTAATTTTTAGGAATTAATTTTTCCTTTGATGGATTTTTCCATCACTATTACAGAGCTAGGCTCTTTAAAGAATCTTATTCCCTTGTGACCAGAGTTTGACAAGTGTCACTCTGTGACAGGGTTTTGCTCTGAAAAGGGAGATTTTCTCCTTGTCTCAAGGGATTTCTCATTTAATGAGAATATTCTTTGAGGATTTCCTCATTAATTGACAGTCTCATCCAATGATGAGCCTGTCTTATTAACTGATGCATTGTCATCTGGATTTTGTGGGTCCCCCTTTGGTCCCCTCTCCACTGCATTGCAGTGTGGTATAAATTTTAAAGTACCAAGCGCCGGGATTTTAAAATTAAATTATGATATTGGTAACTGAATTTCGCTTTTTCTTGCAAGCAACATGTCTGCTGATCTTTCATTCCCGTTCTTCCGCTCAGAGGGAGGATTTCCTGAGGCGCCAGTGGACCGGGAGGTTCTTACTCTTATTAAGGATTACGACCCTGAGTATAAGAACCTTCACCTGTGGGGTCGGTGGTACAGTGAAATCATCAAGGGTCGCCGAAGCTTCTCTTGTGCGATGCCGACAGAGCCGATCTCATCGATCCCATATGCAGATGCACCCCCGGTGAACTATGCCGTGGAGGTCGTAAATTGGAATTCGGAGGATCTTCTTCAGCCTTCGATTACTGCCATTCCCGTGCAGCCGCCGGCAGCCGTGGATATTCTGGGGCGGCGCATATGCCAGGGTGAGTCGTGCCCTTAGGGACAACCTTATAACATCGGATTGACCCCTCGACAATCGGCCGAGTATTTGCAGTGGGCCAGGTACATCTTGTCAGCGAAGAAGACACATTTGATGAAGATTGGTCTGTACCCCGCAGTCTATGCCTCATTGTTCAAGTACCCTGTTCCTCCGACGTGGTGGGTTAAGGCATTCGTGGAACAATGGAACATCCCCACCCATACCTTTCCGCTGACGGACAGGGAAGTCTCCATCCCCTTGGAAGAATTTGCTGAGATTTCCGGTTTGCCGGTGAGGGGGAGCATTATAAAGAGCCACTTCCTCCTAATGAATATGTCTTCGCCACCAAGCCCCTGGTAATGGGCCTAACACCGGAGAATGCTATTTAGCACCAGTTTCCGAACCTGGTAAAGATGCTGAATATGTATGAAAGTCTCTACTTAGAATTGGGAGGCCGGGGAGTCAGTTTTGTAGACTTCATCGCCTGCTTTCTTCAACCGGAGATTCTATCGCAGCGGAGCAAAAAATTTGCCAAGCTTGATGACCCCTTCGGTTTTGGTTTAGATCATCGACCAGTACTGAAAGACGATCAAAAGGGTTTTTATCTCCCCGACGCCGCCATCATCCCCTTATCGGAAATCACCGTCCCGAGCATCGACGAGGAGACCTTCTTTCTCAGGTTTTTTGGGCTATGGCTGTGCTGGTTCGCTCTCCCCATGCACCCGCGCTATATGAGGTCGTCCGTATTCTACCCAGCGCATCGGATGGTGACTGGTATACAGTTGTCGATTAGAATCGCCGGGTTGGCCCATCTATACCATGGACTCAGCGTGGTGGCAGACGCAAATGAACTGGGGGTGCAACCCGCCAATCTCCCGATACACTATTTTACTTCATGGATGGAAATGCATGTGCTCGGGGTTTTTGGTATTCACAAAAGGCCCTCGTTCTACGAGAAGTGCATACTCCCGAGAGTCATGCGGTTAATTGGCGCTTCTATTGTGAATCCACCTCCGCAGGAGGCTAGGGGGTTGCTTCTTCGTCCGCGCACGGTCGGAGCAGGCATCTCTTTCACGGACAAGGTCATAACCATCGGTCCAGAGACCTCCAAGGTGGTGTTGGCGTTGCATGATAGTTTCAAGGACGGGGCCTCCGTATTTAAAGCCCGGGAGATTCTTCACTTATACTCCATCCGGTCGGGCTTCCTGGTGTTCAGGTAGAATGATATTGCGCTCTTTATGAGGTACAAACCCCATCGGTTCGCCCAACAGCTAAGCTATAACCAGGGGGTCCCATTGGAGGCGTTTTTGGAAGAGCCCGCGGCCACCAGGGAGAGGATACGGAGTGCGCTACATTATTTTATGCGGCTGAACACAGGCTCCCACTTCTTCATCAGTGAACCACTTTGCGTCCCAAGGGCCCTAAACGTGTACGGGGCTTGGTATCAGCACGTGATGGGTGCTGTTATCCAAGAAGAGAAGCGGCTGCTGCTTGACCGCAAGGGTGCGCCCCCAGTCGGCGACCGTAAAGCCCCCTAAGGCCAAGGACCCTTGTCGTTCCTCCACTGACAGGAGATGCTGGAGATGAGCCTCCGCGTGTGCTAAGCCCCCCGCGCAGATTGCCCCGTGATACTGTAGACGTGCCCCCAGCACCCTGTGCTCTGGTGGAGACGGTGAATGAGGTTTCACCTGAATCCGGCGTGGGCTCGGACATCGGGACCCGCTGTCCTAAGGTGCCCACGAAACATAAGTTGATTTTGGGTGCGTCCGGGGTTCGCGCGCAGAAGAGGAAGAAGAAGTCGATCCTCTCTGCTGACGTTGCGTTTGGTTAGGAACCTCATACTCCTTATAGCGAGGGCTTGGGTGAGTATGGGACCAACGAGGGCTTATTTATGCCGCCAGACGATACTGATATGCGGCCGCCATTGCAGCTTCAGAGCGATTGGTGAGGCGCGATGCGTGGTTGGCTAAACTTGCGCAATCGGGTAATCACTAGTTGTATTTTTTTTTATCATTGCATCGTACCTCTATTATTGTTTTTTGACTAACACTTTTCTTTCTTTTAACAGGCATTTCTACCGAAGAAGCTATCGTTGCTTCCCTCAAAACTTTCCAGGAGGAGGAATGGCTCAGAGCATCCTTAGGTCTTGGTACATTTCGGTTTACTATGTCTCTCCTTCCATTCCTTATGAGTAATCCGACCCCCTCTTTGTCTTATCATAGGGACCACAAGACCTATCTTGCAAACCGGTGCAGGAATTCTCTTTGGGCCAGCTACCGATGTTCTGGCCTCTTCGGGATTGCCGCAAGAGACCCAACTCAAAAAGCCGATGATGGATGCCTTGAAGGCTCTGGAAGCAACTTTGAACGCGGATGACGACGCTTTGCTGAAGGAGGCTTCCAAAAGGTCCGTCGTAACGGCCCGGGAGGAGAGGAAGCGCTTGAGGCGCGCAGCGAAGGAGCGTAGCGCTGCTTTGGCCGTGGGAGCGGGCTCAAGCGCCGTTACTCCCGCTGCTACTCCTTCAGAGGAGCTCCCGGTCGCCTTGTCTGCTGCTTACAAACAGGCGGCGCGTGCAGCTCAGGAAGCTAATGGCCAATCCACCTCAGGTAATGTTCTTTTCGAGGCTTTGTTATAAAAGTTGTAAAACTATCAGTTCTTATATATCTTGTCCTGCAGGGCCGATCCCTATTGAAGGAGCGGCAGCGACCGTCGAGTCTGAGGGGACGGTAGAGAAGGTAGCAGCTGATCCCGAGGCGACGGTAGGCGGTGCGGCCGTAGTTGCCGAGCCCGAGCTAGTGGATGACGAGACCGTCACGACTACTATGCCCAAGACGGCCACCACCGCTGAGCTCGAGGTGGCGGCAGATGAGACGGCTGCTACAACCGAGCCTGGAGCAGCAGCGGATGGGGCGGCTGCCACCGATGAACCCATAGCAGTGGTGGACGAGACGGCTGCGACCGCTGAGCCCAAAGTGGTAGCGGGTGAGACGGGCATGATCGCTGAGGACGAGACGGCCGCTCTTTCTCAAGAGTCGGGCACCGCTCCGATCATCACTCTCCCTGCCTATGGTCTTTTGTCGTCTCCTTGCCTTGCGAGCATGACGACGGTTCCCCTAGAGTCTGGTGATGAGGCAACGGGAGGTGAACCCATGCCAATGGAGGAGGGGGACGCCACCGTTCTATCAAGTGACGCCCTCGTCACGGCTCCGGCTGGTGGCTCATCAGGTAAGTTTTGGGTCACCGCCCTTCTGTTTTTAATTTCGCAGTCTTTCCTAATAAAATTTATCTTGCTTCTAATGCAGGTGCGGCTGGTGCTGATATCAAGCTACTCGAGACAGTCCTGTCAGTTACCGCTCTGACGGTGGCCACCTCTCTACCTTCTCTCGTGCCGTCGCAAATGCTGGAAGGTATGGATTTATGACCCACTAGTCTTATCTTGGCTACATAATTTATGTACTGACATTATACTATTGTGTCTTTGCAGGAGTCCTTTTTGACCACCTGTACCAGGTGCTGCATCCCCACTTCTCCTTCCCGTCAGAGATGGCTACATCCAGTGGCGCTGGTGAGTATAGTTTTCAATTAATGCTCTTTCTTTTTTCTAATAATGAAATTATTTCTGATTCTTCCTTGTTCTGATTGCAGTGCTACAGATAGAAGAAGGAGATAAGAGATCAGTTGCGCCACCGGTCCTTCCGGCTTTGCCACCTGCTGCAGCTGGTATAGTAGATTCCATCATTGATGACCTTCCTGTATTTCTTGAACCATCATTTGATTGTGTTTTGTTTTGCAGCTATCGTTCCAATTCCGACCCCTTTCGAGTCTCGCATCATGATGCCGGCAAGCCTATTCTCTAGACGTCCATCCTCAAAGGGTGCTGCGATGAGTCTGAGTATGCTGAGCAGATGCGTCGAGGAGCTTGACGCAAAAGCTCCCACATTTGCCACAGATTTCGCTGCCGAGGTTAATCTGATGCTGGCGACGCTTGTAAATTTCCACAATGAAAGCGTCGTCGAGTCTTGGGTTAATCACTGTAGGGAGATCGAGGCCTGCCTGCATCAGCTGGAGCTTATGCATCCTGCCCCCGAGATTTTGGCCACGAGCACTCAACGGGCTGTGTGGATCGAGCAGAGCGCTTCTTACTTCCGCCATCTTGAACAAGAAGCGGCTTTAAAGTGGAGGGAATGCAAAGAAATCTCAAGCGAGTCTGCTCGACTGGATGCTGAGGTCGACGCGAATGCTGCTTGGGTGAAAGTTATCTTCGAGGGCCTCCTGCAAAGTATCTCCGACGGGTTAACATTGAAACAGAAGCTCGATACTGTTGAGCGTGATGCCCAAAGTCGTGAAGCAGCTCAGCGAGCCGTCGAAGAACAACTTTCATCCTACTTGCAGCAGCGGGCCCAGGTGGAAGCAGAGTTGGCTGCGGCAGCCGATCAGGAGAGGGCGCTGAAGGAAGTGCGAGAGCAACTTGCGGATTTGTTAAAAACGCTTCCTTCTCCATGAATCATTTTATATCATTTGTAAATTTTTGAATAAAATGTATTTATTCTTTTATTCTTTTATATGATGTATTTTGTATCCAACTGCATACATGAATAAAAGATGCATTTCTTACGCAATATCTTGTGTCATCTTTCTGCTTTCCTCTCTTTTTTTCTTTTGCTGTGTTGCTTGCCATGTGATTTTAGCAGGTACGATCCGTAGATAGTATATAGTTGTCAATCTTATGATTTTTGTAAAGTGGCGATGACTTAGAAAACCAGGGTTAGGATCTGTCACCTAAGACTTTTCAAGTTTATGAGCCGTGAGGGTCTCATAAAGTATTTTCTCCCTACGGGTCGAGAGGATCCCGTAGGTTTGTTTTCTCCTTAGGAATCGTGAGGATTCCTAAGTGTGTTTTCTCTTGAGAGTCGTAAGGATCTCACAAGAGAATTTACTCCCTTACGAGTCGTGAAGACCCGCAAGTGATGGGTGAAGTTGCCTTTATTCGCATTTTACGGAGTTAAGGGCTGCTCTGGATGCTTCCCACGGTTTCACTGCCGTGTTTGGCGAGGACCAGGCTCCGCTCTGGATGTTTTCCAGGATACTGTAGTTTAAAGACGTCACGGTCGAGGTTAAGGACATCATAGTCCGTGGATTTAAAGACTCCACAGTCCGTTGTTAGTTTTAAGACATCACGGTCGAGGTTAAGGACATCATAGTCCGTGAGTTTAAGGACCTCACAGTCCAATGTTAGTTTTAAGATATCACGGTCGAGGTTAAGGACATCATAGTCCGTGGATTTAAGGACTCCACAGTCCGTTGTTAGTTTTAAGACATCACGGTCGAGGTAAGGTGTTCGAAACCCACAGCGACGTGCATTTTGGAGAATAAGTTCAATATCGGATATGTCGGTTTTTGTCGGAAAAATGGTGCACGACGTGAGTATCGAGTTTTAAAAATACCGCAAGTCCATAGTGCGTTGAAGCAAGCCGGCAAGCACGGGTCGAACCACAAGGAGTGGATATCACGACATCAAATTGAGTTATGATCAATAAGTTGGAAGATGGTGTTTTGTCACGCTTTATAAAAGAAACAAGGTTTGGGATATGAAAACTTAAGCTAAGGTTCAGTAAGAGTGAAATATGACGTTTACCCCCAACTCTCCATTTTTGATTCAAGATTTATTTCCTTTTAGTTTCCATTAGACTTCCGAAAGTATGCCGTATTTATCCGAAAAATGTATTAGGATGAAATACGATATCAAGGTTTGAAAAACAGAAACTAGCAAGAATGAGATTGATAATGGAGTGGATATGGAATTAGTTAAGTGAAGTAGCATGTATAGAATATATGCTAGAATGCGATATATCCTATCTAGCTAGTTGCGACACGTAACTTAATTCCGTATTCACGCCTACTTCAAATCGTAAAAAAACAACGATAAAATGTAAAGAAAGGATAGGATATATGTTAAAGGTTGATTTGCAACCATTCAAAACGATATATCCTATCAAGCAAAACATAATAAACTTGCGATGTTAAGAAAAGAAGTGAAAAAGTGCAAGAATCAAAAAGGGAGGGATTGAAAGTAAAGTCATTCCACATCCTACCTCACCATAGACCAAGAATAACTACTCACATATTATCATAGCAATACACAACTGAATAATGAGAAAAGTGACAAAAATAAGGAAAAGAGATACAAGAATCAAACTTGATAATAGAGATTTATTGCAATGGTTCAAAATACATGTAATGAGTTCAACTACCAAAATCTAATCTTGCAAGCTTAAAAAGAGAGGTTGCAAGACCAGAGAAAGGCAAAGAACTCGACTTAATTCCTAGAGCAACCAAAATTTTAAAAAGTGTATAAGTATATCAGAATTTCCTCTCAAAAATCCATGTCCTGAACTAAATTTGAGATCTGCTATTTGTAGGCAACCCAAAATCAAAATATACAACCACTTCTGGACTGAATACACAATGGGGGACCCTTAAAGAAAACAAACCAATTTGACACAGTCCTGGCCGCAATTTGCGACTATTATGAATAAATTTGCGGCCGTCTTGAAGAGTGTGGGGCCCACCTTGGTACATTAGTCTTGTAGTTAGTTGAATGTCTCTCTGTAATTGCAATTTAGTCTAGTTCTCACGTGGGTGAATTCTGGAGCAATGAACAGAAAGCAAATCATGGGTAAATCCATGTTTACACATGTTCACACTTGGTCACACACTTTCTTTGTTGCAAACTCTTTTAAATCTTGATCTGTATTCTGCCTGTTTGCGGTTCTGGTTAAAAAACCGTTGTTTCCGTTCATGTTGTGAACCATGTCCAGTGTTTTTGCCTGTGTACCTGTACTCTGTATAAATGAGCAGACATGGATTAAATAGCACTGTTTATTGACAAAATGATATAAAATGGGCGGTATTAACATGTAATAAATCGTGCCGAACATAAGGACATCATAGTCCATGAGTTTAAGAACCTCACAGTCTGGTGTTAGTTTTAAGAAATTACGGTCGAGATTAAGGACATTATAGCCCGTGAGTTTAAGGACCTCACAGTCCGTAAAATGCGTGGTTACTGGGACCCGTCACCTCTTTGAAGACATTGAGGAATTTCAACGACAAATATCAAAGGAGTGAAGAGATGTACCCTTAAACCAAGATAAAATCAGTTTAAAATCATTTTAGTTGATTGCTAGCTTTAAGATATCACGGTCGAGATTAAGGACATCATAGTTCGTGAGTTTAAGGACCTCACAGTCCGATGTTTGCTCTGGATGCTTCCCACGGGTTCACTGCCGTATTTGGCGAGGACCAGGCTCCGCTCTGGATACTTCACACGGGTTCACTGCCGTGCTCTATGAGGACCAAGATCCACTCTGGATGTTTTCCACAGAGTCAGAAGTGACGTTATCCGTGTTCCATATGACCAGGAATTTTGCTCTAGATACTTCCCACGGGTTCACTTCCGTGTTCGGTGAGAACTAGGCTCCGCTCTGGATGCTTCACACGGGTTCACTGCCGTGCTCTGCGAGGACCAGGATCTGCTCTGGACGTTTTCCACGGGGTCAGAAGTGACGTTATCCGTGTTCCACGTAACCAGGAATTTTGCTCTAGATGCTTCCCACGGGTTCACTGTCGTGTTCGGCAAGGACTAAGCTCCGCTCTGGATGCTTCACACGGGTTTACTGCCTGCTCTGCGAGGACCAGGATCCGCTCTGCACGTTTTCCACGGGGTCAGAAGTGACGTTATCCGTGTTCGATGTAACCAGGAATTTGCACTAGATGCTTTACACGGGTTCACTGCCGTGTTTGGCGAGGACTAGGCTCCGCTCTGGATGCTTCACACGGGTTCACTGTCGTGCTCTGCGAGGACCAGGATCCGCTCTGGACGTTTTCCACGGGGTCAGAAGTGACGTTATCCGTGTTCCACGTGATCAGGAATTTGCATTAGATGCTTTACACGGGTTCACTTCCATGTTCGGCGAGGACTAGGCTCCGCTCTGGATGCTTCACATGGGTTCACTGCCGTGCTCTGTAAGGACCAGGATCCGCTCTGGACATTTTCCATGGGATCAGAAGTGACGTTATCCGTGTTCCACATAAACAGGAATTTTGTCGATTATATCCCCATTTCACGGAGTTGGGATTTGACTCTCGGTCATCTGTATACCGCCGAGTCATGGAACTGGGAGTTGCCGCCGTTCCACTTTGCTTGATATTGTGTCTGCTGGGACAAATGTTGAGATGATTTCCAGGCTATCTGTGACTCATCGAGATCCGGCTTCTTCTTCTAATGAAGCCTGGGAGAAAAGGAGTGTGATTCCTTCTTTGTTTGCGCCCCTGGATTGTATACAGGGATTGCTATGATATCACCTGTAGGGCATAAATTTCTTTCATTTTTTTAAATTTCATTCCGCGATGCTCTATCATTTCAGCTTTTATATCGCGAAGGTCGTGATTGCCCCATCATTTCGGCTATTTTTCGCGGTGCCTAATCATTTCAGCTATTTGCATGCATACATTTTTTACTTGCTGATTTTGTCTGCAAGTTGCCCCATCATTTCGGCTATTTCGTACGCATGTGTGGCTTGCTGGGTTTTCGCCGCAAGCTTGGAATTATACACCGATTTCGGCATCAGCACCGCTACAACTGGGATATTGCCAAAAGCGAATCATCATTTGCCTCTGTCGATATCGAACAAAGGTGGCTTAGTAAACAGGGTTAAGATCCTGTCGACTAAGGCTTTTGACTTCCTGAGCCGTAAGGGTCTCACAAAGGTATTTCTCCCTACAAGTCGTGAGGATCTCGTAGGTGTGTTTTCTCCTTAGGAATCATGAGGATTCCTAAGTGTATACTCTCTCATAAGTCGTAAGGATCTTAAAAGAGTGTTTTCTCCTTATAAATCGAGAGGACTTACAAGGGTTGTTCACCATATGGACATATCCCTAGTCACGGGTGGGACTTGGTTAGGGAAATATTTATTTGTGCCCGTGGATTGTATACAAGGGTCAGCATTGAGCCGCTTGTAGGGCAATATCGAAGGTTGTGGGGGGGGGGGTGCTTAAGAACATGTTCAGGTCTCTGTATCTTAAGACTTTCAAATCTTATGAGTCGTGAGGGTCCCATAAGAAAGTTCTCTTTACGAGTCATGAGGCTCTCGCAAGTGTAATTTCTCCTTAGGAATCATGGGGATCCCTAAGTGTGTTGCTCCCTTGTGAGTCGTAAGGATCTCACGCGGGTGGTTCTCCTTACAAGGACGAGAGGACCCTGTAAGTGTCTTTTAACGAGGCTGCGCCCTTTCAGGTTTTCACAAACACTCGCCGGTAGCCTTGCTGTTTTTACTCACGGAGCCCTTTCGGGTTTTCATCCGTGCCCATTTTTCTTACGGACATACCGTTTTTATTATTTTTTCCCTTTTTTTTATTCTCTTTTTTTGTATCGGCTTTGGGATGCTGCAATCCATCCTAATTTATCGACATCTCGGTCAACAGCTAGTTTTAGGACATAGTGGTCCGTTGTTAGTTTAGGGATGTTTCGGTCCGCTGTTAGTTTAAGGACGTTTCGGTCCGTTAACCAGCTACTACTTATAGAGTTTTGGTCTTAGGAAGATAGCGAGCGGACATAGTCGTCGTTATCTACCATTGACCTAGGCCGTAACTCGTTAAGCATAGTATTTCTTCAAGAAGCGGTCATTTATCAGTCTGAAAGGTCTTTCGCCATGCATGTCCATGAGTAGATAGGCTCCACCCTGGTAGACCTTGTCTATGATGTATGGGCCTTCATAGTTCGGCTCGAATTTTCCCCGCTTGGCGCGATTGGGGATCATAGGTCTTTTGACCACTAGCACGAGTTCGCCTTGGCAGAATGCCCTCGGCCTGGTCAATCTTTCATATGAGCGCGTCATCTTTGCTTTATAAGCATCCAGATTTTATTGCGCTATGATCTGGGTTTCATCAAGGGCATCAAACTCTTCAAGCTGAAGGTGAGCGTTCTCTTCGTCCATCAGCTCGTAATGGACTGCCACTCGTAGAGAGGGTAACTCTATCTCGAGGGGAGCACCGCCTCTGTACCAAATACCAACGCGTACGGCGTTGTGTTCATGGCCGCCTTGAACGTAGTTCGATACGCCCAGAGAGCTTCTTGCAGTCTCTCATGCCAATCCTTCTTATTTCGGGACACCATCTTCTTCACGATCTTTGTTAAGGTTTTGTTGAAAGCCTCAGCTAGACCGTTGGCTCGGGGATTATAAACTGAGGAGTATCTCCAGTCTATGCTGTGTTGTTGTGTGAAGCGGCTAATCTTGTGGCTTCTGTAAGCCGGCCCGTTATCGGAGATGATCCGTTTCGGAGTTCCAAACCGATAAATGACGTGCGTCTTGAAGAAATGGAGGATATTCTCCGTCTTCACTTTACTCAACGGTACTACTTCTGCCCATTTGGAGATGTAATCAGTCGCTGCCAAAATGAACCAGTGTCCTCTGGACGATGCTGGTTCGATAGGGCTGATTATGTCAGTTCCCCACATTTCGAATGGCCAGCTGGCCACTGTCGGGTGTAATGGATTCGGATGCTGATGGATAAAGTCCCCATGGATCTGGCATGAGTGGCATTACTTTGCATACTCAAGGCAGTCTTGGATCATCGTGGGCCAATAATAACACATCCGTTTGATCTTCAATTTCATCTTCGGGCCTGCTTGGTGAGAACCACAGAGTCCGTCGTGAACTTCTTGGACAACTCTTTTTGCTTCTTCAGGTCCCAGGCATCTCAACTATAGAGAATCAAACGACGTCTTATACAGAGTATCATTGACGAAGGCGAAAGATAGGGCTCGCTTCATGAGCCGATGTCTTGAGGACGCATCTTCGGGCGTTCGACGGGATTTGAAGTAGTCTATAAAGACTTCTCTCCAATCCTCAGCCTTTTCTTGGTCATTTATTTGCAGGGCCGTCTGCTCAATCGCTTCCTTTTCCTCGAATGATTCCGGAGATATTTCTGCCGGTGCGAGGACCCGACGGTTTTGCACAATGATTCTCACGTCATCGAGGTTCTTGTCGGCCAGTTCTTTAGCGAGCTTGGCTAACGCATCCGATTTGCTATTTTCCGCACGCGGTATACTTTTGAGGGTGTAGGAAGGAATTTGGGTCAACAGTTGTTGCACCTTTTCGCCGTATTTCACCAGCTCTGGTTTGCATGTTTAGTAGTCGCCATTTACTTGACTGATGACCGGTTGGGAATCTTCGTATATGAGGAGGTTATCAATTCCCATGTCGATGGCGATCTTAAGGCCTGCTATTAAAGCTTTGTATTTGGCTTCATTATTCGTCCTCGACTCTGTTAAGGAGAAGGCGAAGCGCATTATCCCTCCTTGTGGGGTCACGAAGATAAGGCCTACCCCTGATTTGATTATAGGGGTGTTCTGTTTTTGCTTCTTCATGGAGGATGCTCCATCGAAATAAAGTTCCCATCGGGCATCACCACCGTCGATCGCATCAAACGCATGTTCGTCTGGAAGTTCGCAATTCAAAGGAGAATCGGCCAGTATCGGATGTTCAGCGAGGAAATCGGTGATAGCCTGGCCTTTCACTGCCTTAAGAGGCTGATAGGTTATTGAGAATTCCATCAGGAGCAAGGCCCATTTAGCGAGCCGTCCCATCAATATGGCCTTTGACATCAAATATTTGAGGGGGTCCACCTTCGATATGAGGCGGACTTCATGTGCCAACGCATAGTGCCTGAGCTTCGTTATCGCGAAGATCAGCGTCAGGCAGTGTTTTTCGATGGGAGAATAATTACTTTCTGCCCCCAGGAGAACTCGACTCAAGTAATAGAGAGCTCTTTCCTTCCCTTGGTCATTTTCTTGTGCCCACATCGCGCCTAAAGAACCTTCGAGGGCGGTTGTATAAAGAATGAGGGGCTTTCCCTTGACCGGAGCGGCTAGTACTGGCAGATTCTGCAAGTATTGCTTGATTTCGTCCAGCGCGCCTTGGCATTTGTGATCCCAGACGAACGGGGTTCCCTTCTTCATCAAGTGACTGTACGGACGACACTTGCCAGAGAGATTGGCTATAAATAGCCGGATATACGCGAGCTTCCCTTGGAGAGACCACAATTGCTTGAGAGTCTTTGGCGGAGGCATTTCCATGATCGTCTTGATTTTTGACGGATCTATCTCGATATCTCGGTGTCGGACGATGAATCCTAGGAATTTGCCCGAGGAAACTCCGAACGCGCATTTGAAAGGGTTCATCTTCAAGTTGTATTGCTGAAGACGTTGAAATACAATCTTCAGATGCTCGAGATGTTCCTCATATGATTTGCTTTTCACCACGAGGTCGTCGATATAGCATTCGACGATTTCATGTATGAGGTCATCGAAGATCTTCGTCATGGCCCTCTGATAGGTGGCACCGGCGTTCTTTAGACCGAAGGGCATCACCTTGTAGCAGAATATACCCAAAGGGGTTCGGAAAGCAGTGTGCTTCTGGTCTTCGGGATGCATCTTTATTTGATTATATCCTGATGAGCCATCCATGAAGGAGAAAACCTTATGAGTGGACGTGTTATCTATCATCAGCTCGGTGGCCAGTACTGGGAAATCGTCCTTCGGGCAGGCTTTATTGAGATCCTAAAAGTCCACGCATATGCGTACTGTCCCATTCTTTTTCATCACCGGGACGATATTGGCGATCCAATCAGGGTACTGAACCTCTTGGATAAAGTCGGAGTCGATTAGTTTTTTAACTTCGGTGTTGATGCTCATCTCAAGCTCGAGCCGCATTCTTCTCGGTGCTTATTTGATTGGCTTGATATCCGGGGATATCGTTAGTTTGTGGACTGCGATCTCTGGATCTAATCCTGGCATTTCGGAATAGTTCCTTGCGAAGCAATCTCTATGTTGCATAAGCACGCCTCTTAACGCAGTCACTCTTTCTTCAGATAATACTTCGTTGACGAATGTCGATCGAGGGTCGTCTGTCGTTCCCAAATCAATCTTCTTGAGGTTATCCGTAGTAGTGTGTATCCCATCTTCCAGCTCTTTTGGCGCTGGAGGAAACTTTGAGATCACCTCGTTATCATTATTTTCGAAGCACCAGGGAAGGTCATCCATATTCTCGGGCTCTTCTTTTGATATCGTTATCATATGACAAGTACGAGCTCGCTTCGAAGACCGATGTGGATCTGGTTCTACTCTCGTAGCTTTGGGTTCATACTTCTGCGGCGGTGTTACCCTCCAACTATCGGATAAAGCGAACTTGCCGAGCTGATACTGATCTTCGACCCAGTTCTTAAAGGTGAAGCAATCTTCGAGAGGATGCCCTATTACTTAGTGATAAGAGCAATACTTTGGGTGAGAGACTTCGCCTGCTTGCTCGGGGTGTTTAGACTCCGGCAGTGTAATCATTTGATGTCTTATGGCAAGATCAAGTATCTTCTTTGTCTTGTCTTGAGGAAAAGAGTATACTCGACTCATCTTCTTCATAAGGGACAAATCCGGACCGCTCGATTCCTGATCGCATGACTTCTTGGTCCCGCTTTGTCGTTGCTGAACGCCTTTTCCGCTAGTTGACTTGTTTCGGCCTCTGCGTCGAGCCTTTTGTACAACAGGTTGATAGGGATGGGCATTTTCATCTTTCGCAGCCTGTTGAAGAAGGCGTTGCGTCCTGGCTTTCTCGTAGATGGCCATTTCGCGGTTATGGTCGTCTCGAACATTTTGACCAGCTTCCCTTATAAGTTTGTCCATTTGTTTTTCGAACGATGGACTGGGCATTTTTACGTCGGGGACTTTTTCTGGTTCAGGATTAGCACTCTCCTATTGAGTCGTGTACAACGTAGCAGTCGCTGAGTAGCTCCCGTTTCTTAGGCCGAACATATCCAATCCCGATTGCTTCTATTCTCCCATTGGGCAACTTACGTTGAGTTCCGGGAACGTTCCAGACCCCGTCATAGAACTTGACTTTTTGAGCGGTTTGTTTGAAGGGTATCCCTTGTCGCTTTAACAGCCTTTTCAAGCCTTCCGTGTAATATATAGGCAGACGGATGGGCTGAAGCCTGTCAAGTGTAGGATCCGCGTCGTGCCAGATTTCTCTCTCCACTTTAGTTTCCCCGAAGCGGTAGAATAGGATCGCCTTTTCACCTTCTCGCCTAGGAGGGACATAGAACGTCTGCAGCTCTTCCACACTGTAGGTATCAAGCGCGTCTAGTTCTTTATGATGTTTAGGCTGAACCATGGCAATTTTCAAACTTTGCTCTTCATCAGCGAATGTTTGTATTGAAGGCCGAGCGGAGAATATAGCATGGACCTCATCTTCCGAGTCGCTGCCAAAGATCAACATAGGCGTGGACGGTCCTGGCTTGTTGTACTAGGGTAGGCCTGAATAAACCATCTCTTCTTCTTCCTCAGTATCACTCCCGAAGACAGGAATGGTGGCGATAGCTTTGTTCTCTGGCTTGCGACATCTCTCCGTGTCTTCGAAATCTGGCAAGAAGTATTTTGCATCTTGGTATTTCCGGACTTCGTTTACGGAGAATGGATTCAACTCTCATGTAACAGTGTACTCGAGACCATCCTTAAAGTATTTCATACACTAATGTTGTGTAGAAGGGATGATGTTGTACTCGTGTAACCAAGGCCGGCCGAGTAAAGCGTTGTAGCATGTCTTGGCTTTAATGACATGAACTTTAATGTCTGTGACAAGAAGCCCGAAGCGTAATGTCAATATCACAGACCTGAGAGTCCGCGATGACTGGGAATCAAAACCAGAGATGGTGATTTTATCACGAGCGAGATGCTGGACGCTTATGCAGATTTCCTTCAACACTCGCACGTTGAGGAGATTGACAGAAGACCCATTGTCGACCAGGATTTTGCCTATCTTGATATCATGGCAGTATCCTGAAACATAGAGGGGACGGTTGTGCTCGCATGTCCCAAGGAGGAGGTCTTCATCGCCGAAGGTGATATCGGCTGTGTGTACTTCCTCCAACTCGTCTTTCATCTTTTCTTCAGCGAGAAAAGCTTAGAATTGCTCTGGCTCTTGTAGCGCCTTGATCAGTGAATCTCTTGCTTCTTTAGATAGTAAAAGGGCATCGAGAATACTGAGCCACGGGGGTAACTTCCTCAAGTGTGCCAGAACGTTATAGTCCACCATATTCTTCTTTGGTGGGTCCTTGGCGGTCAGTTCTTTCACGACTTGGTCATCCAGGGCAATATCCTCGGAGACCTTTTCTTTTCCCTTATCTTTTTTACTCGTGGATCCGAGATTCTTTTCTGGAAGCATACGATTGCGCAGCTGGATGTTTTCACATGCTTTCGGTTCTTCCTCCTTCCCCAATGTGGATTCATTGAAGAGGGGGCTGAGAGCCATTTATTCGTCAGAGTCGCTTCTGAAAGTAAGAATTTGCGATCCTCCGGTGTTGACCACGCGACAGTTACCAGTATTTCTTTTATGCTCCTCAGCCGCACTTCTTTGCTCTCGCTGAGTTTTGCGCTTTATCCACTTAAAATTTTGCTGGTGAGCAACATATCCCTGCCACCATCTTTTGAAAGCATTGCACTCCTCGGTGAGGTGCGAAATCTTCCAATGATATGAGCAGTAACTAGGATGCATCTCTGCTTCACCGGGAGTGTTTCATTCGGAGGGCGGTAGCTTCATTCCCATTGATATGGCTTTAGCAAATCTTTTCCACGTCTTGAATTTGTTTTTATCCGCAACGGATGTCTTTTGATTTGACGGGAGTTTCTCAACTCTTTCGTCTAGTCGCCGACGCTTGGCTCTTTCAAATATGGTCGTTTCGCGTTTCCGATCAACTTTACTTTTCAAGAGAGCTTCATTGAGGAATGTGTCAATCATTTCATCTGACAGTCCCAGAAGTTCTGGTTCAGGGTCTGCCCCCATTTTCTCTGTGCAAGAAGCCTTTTCATCGTTTGTAAACGAGTGAGAGATCACATGACAACTTGTATGTATCCCTCAGATTCATCCGACGAGCTTTCTCCACCATAGTCCTCCTGAAGTACGTGGCTGAGGAACTCTCGGAGCGTGATGGAAGTCCGTGCCTTCTGATTGTACTCTTCCAGCGCGCCGATCTGTTTCTGCAGGTCCGTGCGCTCGTCGTCCGGCTTCACGGGCTTTTTGGATCTCTTCTTCTTTTTCTTTGAAGATTTTGACAGCTGGGTGTGAGTGTTTGGGCTACCACCACCAATCTTTGGAGTTGGGCGCGGCTTCAGCATCCCTTCGATGATCTGGGGTTCCAGCGGGTTCTTCCACCTGATCGCCGGGCATGTCTGGAGATCATTCAACATCCTTTTAGTTTTGGCTGAAAGCACGACCTCCCATGGAGCTTCTTCAATAAAAGAACAAGTTGCCCCCGGTGTGTCCGTTTTCTTACGAGTGTGCGGCCGTGGTGGGTTTACCTTCCACTTTTCGGATAGAGCAAACTTGCCCTGCAGGTATTGATCTTCGATCCATCCCTTAAAGACGAAGCAATCCTCGATTGGGTAACTTACCGTTTGGTGGTAAGGGCAGTAATTGGGATTATTCATTTCGCTGGGTTGCGGCGGTCGCCTGGGATTTGGCAAACTGATAAGCCTGTTGTACATAGCCAGCTCGAACAGCCTCTTCGTCTTGTCCCGTGGGAATGAGTAACGACGCTTCATTTTTTCATTGTAATAGCGTCGTCTCTCCTTCAATTAATCTGCTAGCTTTGGGACACTGGGCTGCTGTTGAGTGTTCGCAACGAAGGTCGCCTTCCCTTTACCCTTGTCGTTCTGAGGTTTTGGCTTCGGGGGAGACGGTCTGTGACCTATTTGATCCATCTGGGCTAGCTTATCGATTAAAGCCTGGAACGTAGTCGGTTTAAAGAACATCATGAACTGCGAAATGGTTGCATGAGGGTCTAGGGTGCCCACGAACATGCCCACCGCTGGTGCTTCTTCGATGCGTTGTTCGCACTTCGACCACAGGTTCCGCCATCGGATTGCATATTGAACCCAAGTTTCACCCGGCTTCACCCTTGCATTGATCAACGCCGTTATCGGGGTGCGTTTGCTGGTGCTCGCGAATCGCTGGGTAAATAACAACTCCATTTCAGCGAAAGTTTTGACGGAGTCATTTGGAAGTTCGGAATACCACTCAAATGTTGTCTTCGATAAACTGCCAACGAATTGGCGAAGCAAGAGTTTATCATCGCCGCCGGTGTTACCACAAAGAGCCCTGAACTGGGCGACATGTTGATGGGGATTGCCTGTCCCCTTGTAGACATGGAATTTCGGGATTGTGAAGCCCGGTGGGTACTTTATCTGATCATACCAGCTCGGATATGGTCGCCCAGTTTTGACAACTTGGTCGGCTGCCTAAGTTGCCTGGTGAACTCTTATTTGTTAAGCAATATAGTCATCCAGGGAGGCTTTGGAAATTGTCTCCTCTTTAGCTGTTGAAAGAGCCTGAGGTAGATTCGACTTTCTCCTCTGTCATTTTCAAGGATAATCGGAGGATCTTCGGCTGGAGGATCCGGCTGTATCATCATGCCCACCATGTCCTGAAACAGAAGAGCCATCTGCTTTATATTGGCAGCTTGTTCCGCAGCCTCCTTGTCCTTCTTTTCAAGCATTCTATGAAGGAATTCAGCATCGGTCTCGTGTTCACAACGCTGCTCCGATGACGCCTCCGGGCTTTCTTTTGGTCTGGTGAGTGCGGCCATCGCAGTTAGCATCTCCTAGAGCTTCTGCTGCTGCGGTTCCTGGGCTCTTGTGATGGATCGGGTAAGCGGCCGGTGGCCCATTGAAGCGTGGCTATCTTCCTTCTCATATGCCATGTAAACGGTATGGATCACCATGCCCCCAGACTTAGGGCGTTTGGGTTCCGTGCCTTTGACTTTTGCCGCAGGCATGGGGGTCTTCTCCGGCCTTCTTTTCTTAAGAACAATGGAAGTTAAGGGAGCCGTTAAGGTGGGCACCCAGACAGCTTTTCGTGGCTTAGTAGGATGGTTGACTTTCTGTTGGACCTTCAGCTTCTTATACTGGTGGGAGAAATTTGGATCGATCACCGAGTCTCGGACCTGCCGCCAGACTTTATAGATTTTGGAGGACAGCCGCTGAGGGGATTGGGGCTGTTCAGGCTTTGTTTCCGCAACCTTTTCCAGTGGAGGGGGAGACCTTTTCAGTACAGCGGTAGGAGAATTCCTACACACCTTATTTAGCAGTTCAAAGTTGTTCCCAGTTGGAACAGTAGCATTAATTTCCGCTGTCGGGGCTGGTGGA
Source organism: Agapanthus africanus (assembly GCA_030015575.1). Lineage (NCBI taxonomy): Eukaryota > Viridiplantae > Streptophyta > Magnoliopsida > Asparagales > Amaryllidaceae > Agapanthus > Agapanthus africanus. The sequence continues at coordinate 147,184,100 of CM057342.1, read as the reverse complement.
GTTAGCCCAGAAGGGGAGCTACCTCCGGACTTCCTCACTCGGCGTCAGTGGCGACGTCGAGCGTGCCGCACTGATGGAGTTGGCTCGGTAATGGGGATGGGCTCGTCTTGCCCCTGTTCAGGTGAGGGGCTGTTGCAGGTGTTAACCTATTAAAGACTGATGTCTTTTGAGCAGCAGGAGCCGGAGTAGGAGTTGGGACGGTCAGTCTTGTGAAGACCGGCCCCTTGGTAGGAGAAGCCGCCTTGACGACTTCAGGAGCAGGTTTAGTTACTCTCTTTTGAATAACCTTCTCTGGGACTGCCAGCTTCATCGTGGGCCCGCAGGAGTTTTGGCCCAATCTAGAGAAGACAGAGGCACTGTTGTTGGGCGACCCGTTGAGAGGGGCCGCAGCAGCTGTAAGTCGATCGAAGACCGGCTTCTTAGGAGCTTCTGGTACGGGCACTGGGGCAGTGAAGCTCATTGGCGGGAGCATGGTCCCGAAAAACAGTCCAGTAGTAGCCATCATGAACAGTGATGCCGCTTGAGGTCCATAGGCTACACCTCCAGGTGAGGCGGAGTGTCGGTTGCAGTTGGAGTTGGAGCAGTTCGAGCAGGTGAATGTCATTGCTGTTTTGCTTTCTGCGCCAAGTAAGAGACAAAATCTTAGTAACCTGAAACCCAAGGGCAACCATTAACAAACCACGATTCATTTGCGAATACGACACACGAAGTGTGGAGTGGAAAGACGAAAAGGTCCCACCGGACGTGCCAGAATCTGTTCGCCTTCGAAAGACGCGCAAGACGGACGTCTTGCCTGAGATTCGGGGCAGATGCTAATAGGTGCTATCCGTTCACCTCTCCAAAGATGCCAAGTTGATTTATGGCACCATATATCAAAGATTTGAACGGATGCGGCCGATGTAGCAGACTTCGTCAGATTCCCCCTCGTTCGAGGGGTTTTCGATTGTGGGAACGCTCTTCTCTGCAGGGGCAAGCCCCTGCAGTTAATTACGCTACCGCATCACGGTAACCACTTTCTCCTTCTCCATATGGTCACTTCGTGTCGTGTGTGTTTGTTTTGTGTTCGGTTGCCCGTAGATTGTATACGGAGACTAACTTGTGCCGTTGCCCGTAGGACGTAGATTAGTCCAAATCCGTATCTTTCTTAGATTTGGGTTTGGGTGGGTGTGTTTAAGGATACGTTAGCCTTATTTTGAGGCTAAGATCAACTTAAACGATCGTTAAGGGCACGTTAATCTAATTTTAGACTAAAATCGACTTAACGGGATCATTTAGATCCGACAAGAGAGCAATTGGGGGCTCTATTGTTTAGTTTAGTGACATTGCGGTCGATAGGTAGTTTAAGGACATTGCGGTCCAATGTTAGTTTTAAAATGTTGCGGTCAAGTTTAAGGACGTCATAGTCTGTGAATTTAAGGACTTCCACGTCCGGTATTAGTTTTAAGACATCACGGTCAAGGTTAAGGGCGTCATAGTCCGTGAGCTTAAGGACCTCACAGTCCGGTGTTAAATTTAAGACATCACGGTCAAGATTAAGGACATCATAATCCGGTATTAGTTTTAAGACATCACGGTCGATATTAAGGACATCATAGTCCATGAGTTTAAGGACCCCACAGTCTGTAGCAGTGTGTGGTTGTCGGGACCCGTCACCTCTCTGACGACGTTGAGGGATTACAACGACGGATGCCAGAGGAGTAAAGAGATGTATCCTCGAACCGGGTGTAAAGTGATTGGGAGAGCAGTCGTGCTCAGTTCAATTTAATATTAAGGACTTATGGCCAGAATTGGGCTAAGTCCAGTTGAAAATGTTCAACATTTTATTTATGTTTGGCCTGTTAGGCCTTTGCTTGGGCTCTGCCCCTTTTAAACAATGCATAGCATTGGGCTTTTTAATTAAATGCATAGCATTTATAATTGACCTGTTAGGGTTTTTAATTGGGCTCTGCCCTTTCTTAATAATACACAGCATTTAGTGGTCTGACGGTGCGCCACATGGCTTGTCAGGCGCTTTGCGCCAATTAAAGAGCGCAAGGCGCTAGCGCATGTGGAGGTGACACGTGTCGCGCTCTGCTGAGCGCAAGTCTGTTAGCGCAGTGCGCTGCGCCACGTGGCGCTCTGGTGCAGTGCGCCAATCCAAGAGCGCAGTGCTCTGTTTTTAGGAGCACAAGGCGCAGATTGTGTCTAGGATTGACACGTGGCGCTCTCCGGTGACTTGCGCCAGTCCAAGGAGCGCAAAGGGGCATTTGAAAAGTGCAAGGCACTGTACAATAGCGCAGAGCGCATCTTGATCCAATTCAGATCAAAGAAACAAGTTTTTCTTGTTTTAAAGAGGTTCTTCCTCAAGATTCAAGAACCAATGGTTCATCAAAAGGATGTGCCTTTATATAAATCAAAAGATCTAGAAATGAAGTAAATTACTTCTTTAAACTTTTATGATTGGATCTTTATGATCTTTTTCTTTTTTATATTGAAAATCTTGATCATGTTCTTAGATCTTTGATCTTTTTAGAAGAAATTCTTCTTTTTGTGAGATGTTTCAATCTCTGTTCTTCCAAGAATTTAATTCTTTATCTTGAAGAAGATGATCTTCTTTCTTCAAAAGCTTGCCTTTCAAATTTTTCAGAGTTCTCCCCTTTCTCTATCTCTGTATCTCTGAGACTTGAAGTCTAGGGGCCTTTATATAGGGCCAATTGGTTTGTTGAGTTAGTTACAAAGATCTTTCTCTGATTAATCTGGGGATATTTCCCCACCGTTGGATCTTTGATCCTAAGGCCTCTATTTTACAGAAGATAATTTTCTTATTTTAATAAGATTGGAAAGATCTTTCTAGAATTTTAATTCTGATTAATTAAATAATTTATTATTCAAATTTTAGTGCTGGAGCAGTTGGCGCAAGCTCACCTGCGCTTGACACGTGGTGCGCAGCGCAGAGCGCAGCGCAACTGCGCTAGCGCGTCTGCGCTTGACACGTGGCGCGCAGCGCAGAGCGCAAGTTATCTGAAGCGTTGCTTCCTTTATTTTAAATTTTGAATTTTAAAACAGAGCCTTGCTCTGATTGGGGGTGCGCTGCCTTGGGCGCAGCGCTCCTTGCGCTGGCGTGTCTGCTTTTGACTCGTGGCGCTCTGCGTGCAGCGCAAAAGATCTGAAGCGTTGCTTTACCTTTTGAATTTTGAAATTCAAACAGAGCTTTACTCTGATTGGGGGAAACAAAAACAATTAGTAAAACTTGAGCGACTAAATACCTGCAAAAATCACGAGGAAAAATGAGGAAACAATCGGGGACTTGGGAAAAATATAGAAAGATTTTTATTGAAGGAAACGGGGATTTACATCATACTCCACTTACAAAAATTTCATCCTCGAAATTTAACAAGGATACAATGAAACAAGGTACTAAACAAAGAGATGTGGTAAACGTGTACGGATATCTTCCTCTCGCTCCCAGGTAGACTCTCCTGGGGAACGACCGCCCCAAGACACTCGGACTAATGGAATGACTTTGTTCTTCAGCGCTTTCTCTCTGCGGTCGAGGATGGTGGTGGACTGCTCCTCGTATGATAGATTGGTACCCAAAACTAACTCCGAATAGTCCAGAACATGGCTCTCATCCCGAACATAACGCCGCAAGTGTGACACGTGGAAGGTATGGTGCACACCAGCTAGCGATGGAGGCAAGATAAGTTGGTAGGCCACCTCTCTTACTCACTCTAGCACCTCAAAAGGTCCGATGAAACGGGGACTGAGTTTTTCCCGACCTCCGAACCTGATAACTCTACGGGTAGGGGAAATCTTCAGGAACACGTGATCTCCGACTTCAAATTCTAGTGTCCTCCTGCTGGTATCTGCCCAACTCTTCTATCGATCTTGAGCCGTTTTAATACGCTGCCTGATCATTTGGACCTTATCGATTATCTGAACAATGAGCTCGGGACCCAGTAATCTTCGTTCTCCCACATCATCCCAACACACTGGGGATCGACACTTCCGCCAGTAAAGTGCTTCGAAAGGAGCCATCTGAATGCTAGCCTGGTAACTGTTGTTATAAGAAAACTCGACTAGATGCAGATGATCTTCTCAGGAACCCTGAAAGTCCAACATGCAGGCTCTCAACATATCTTCGAGTGTCTGAATCGTACGCTAGGATTTTCCATCCGTCTGCGGGTGATAAGCTGTGCTGAACTTGAAGCGGGTACCCAAACTCTCCTGTAAGCTCCTCCAAAAATGCAACACGAATCTGGTGTCTTGATCTGACACAATGCTGACTGGAACACCGTGAAGTCGCACTATCTCCTGCATGTATCTCTCTGCCAGTGACTCTGTCGACTGTCCCACTCGGAATGGTAAGAAGTGTGCAGCTTTCGTGAGGCGGTCGACGATAACCCAAATGGCGTTGTTGTCCCTAGGACTCCATGGTAAGGCCATCACGAAATCCATGGTAATATGCTCCCACTTCCATTCTGGTATCGGAAGTGGTTGCAGAAGCCCTGCTGTCCTCTGATGTTCCGCCTTCACCTGCTGGCAGACCAAGCATCTGGATATGAACCGTGCAATTTCCCGCTTCATCCCGTTCCACCAAAACTGCTGCTTTAGATCTCGATACATCTTTATACATCCCGGATGCACAGAATAAGCTGAATTATCCGCCTTAGTCGGTACCTCTTCTCGAACATCCCCTTTAGGTACGCAGAGTCTGCTACCGAATCTCAGAGAACCGTCTTCATGTATGCTTAAGTCCGTTCTCAGCCCAGCTTTTACTTGCGCTCTGAACTTTTGCAATCGAGGATCATCCGCTTATGCAGCCTTGATGCGGTCCACAAAGGAAGACTCCACCTGTAGTTGCCAAAATTGACTGAGTGCGCTCGGTGTAACGATTTCAAGCTCGAGTCTCTGAAAGTCCTCAATAATTCTCCTCTGACTGGTCAACATTCTGACCGCTGGTTTGCGACTGAGCGCATCTGGTACAACATTTACTTTCTTCGGGTGGTGAAGACGTACTTCAAACTTTTATGATCCATGTACACCCCTACTTTCTCGCCCAACAGATAGTGCCTCCAAATCTTCAACGCAAAAACCACTGCAGCTAACTCCAAGTCATGCGTAGGATAGTTCTTCTCATGATTTCTCAGCTGTCGAGAGGCGTAAGCAACCACTCGGCCGTGCTGCATCAGAACACAGCCTAATCCCTTCCCTGAAGCATCACTATGTATCACCAAACCGCCGGAATCATCTGGTACTGTAAGAATAGGCGCCGTGGTTAACTTCTGCTTCAGCATCCCAAATGCCTGAGTACACTCCTCTGTCCACGCAAACGGTACATCCTTCTGTGTCAGCCTCGTCAACGGTTCAACGATTCTTGAAAAGTCTTAGACGGACCTCCGATAATTACCTGCCAATCCCAGAAAGCTTCTGATCTCGGCCACTGAGTTCGGCGTTGGCTAATTTCTGACAGATTCTATCTTTGCCGGGTCCACTGAGATGCCTTCGCCCGAAACGATGTGTCCCAAGAACTGAACCTTGTCGAGCCAGAATTCACATTTGCTCAGTTTCAAGTACAGCTTCTCCTCCCAAAGAATTTGTAAAACCGTGCGCAAATGCTCAACATGCTCCTCCTGGGTCATCGAGTAGACACGCATGTCGTCGATAAATACAACGACAAACATGTCCAAGTACTTTGCAAACACCCTGTTCAACAAGTCCATGAATATCGTTGGACCATTGGTAACACCGAACGACATCACAAGGAACTCATAATGTCTGTATCGGGTCGTGAAAGCCGTCTTGCATATATCCTCGGCTGTTACTCTGATTTGATGATATCCAGAACGGAGATCCAACTTCGAAAATACCCTGGCCCCACTTAACTGATCGAATAAGTCATCGATGTGCGGAATTGGGTACTTGTTCTTTATTGTAACTTTTTTCAGCTCCCGATAATCTATACACATCCGTAGCGATCCATCCTTCTTCTTCACTAGCAGAACTGGTGCACCCCACGGTGAAACGCTCGGCCGGATAAATCCCTCCTCCAAGAGTTCTTCAATTTGCTTCTTCAATTCCGCCAACTCAACCGGTGCCATTCTGTACGGGGCCTTGGAAACTGGTGTTGTATCAGGAGTCAAATCGATCAAGAATTCCAAGACGCGTGGAGGTGGTAGACCTGGTAAATCCCTAGGAAACATGTCCAGAAAATCCCGAACAATCTCTGGGGATGCGCTCTCATCAATCTCCATAGCTGTCAGCTCCCTTGGCTTGGCTCTATACTTGGCTGGCTCCAAAGATTCGCTTCCTCCTTCGAAAATAAACTCTGGGTGATTGGGAATGCGGAAGATCACATTCCTTGCTCAACAATCAATAACTGCATGGAAAGTACTCATCCAATCCATCCCGAGAATTGCGTCATAACTGCCTGTCCCGATCAAAAGGAAATTCATATAGAATTCCCTGCCACACACTACAACCGGACATGATCAACATTCTCGACTAGATATTATAATGCCATTATCCGTATGTATCTCCCAGCCCTTGGTTAGTGGTTCATGTGGTATGAAGTGTGTATCAATGAAATGCTCAGATATGAAACAGTGCAATACTCCAGAATCGAATAGTACTCTAGCTGGCAAGGAATGCACGAGTAGAGTACCTGTAACAACTTCTCCTGAAGCCTCTGCCTGCTCGGCGGTCAAGGTGAAAGCCCGTCCCTGACCGCGACCTGTATAGGGTTGCCTCTGCTTATGTGGTCTCTGCTGCTGCGGTCCAGAAGCTCCCTGTATCTCTGCTCGCTCGGGACAACCGCTAATCCTATGCTGACTGGATCCGCAAATCAAGCACTGTCCCTTGGCGCGGCGACAGTCCTTCTGGGTATGCCCATCTCTATTGCAGTAGCTGCAAACTACGTTCTGTCTCTGTGGGCGATACTGGGGCACGAACGGACGCTTCATTTGTGTCATTCCAAGCCTGTGAACCGGTATGACTCCTCGGGAGGGTGTGTGGGTGCATGCTGGAACGACTGGGGGCTTCTCGAACTTGTTGATCAATTTCTCCTGCATTCTTGCCGCGTTGAGTACCTATGTAAAAGTCTGCAACTCCAATGACGCGATCAACTGTTGCAGCTCAAAATCAAGTCCCTGCAAGAAGCGTCTAGCCCTAGTGGCCTCTGAAGCGACCATGTATAGAGCAAATCAGCTCAGACGGTTGAACTCTGTCGCATATACGTTCATGGGACGGCCATTCTGTTTTAGTAGAATGAATCTTTCTTCTATCTCTGCCTTGGCAGTGGAAAGGAAATAATGTTCCAAGAAGCACTCCTTAAATTTATTCCATTCGATCGGCCTGTCTAACCTGCTTTCTTCCACTGACCACCATATACGGGCTTCATCTTCTAACTGGATCTTTATCACGTTCACTTTATCTTCCTCTGGTACCCTGGAGGCTGTCAGTAAGTCTCCATATTAACCAGCCATTGCTCGGCCTCGAGTGGCTCGGCTAGCCCTGTAAATGCAGCTGGATGCAACCTCCGGAAATCTGACATGGTGCCAGCCCTGGCAGAGTAAGCTGGTGGAGTAGTGCCCTCGGAGGCGATAATGAGTGCGGAGGGTCCCCCTGCAGCGGTAATAGTCCTGAGTCCCTCAGCGAGTAAGTCCGTCTTTCTCTCCTAAGCTTCTGCGAGAGAGGTCAGTGCACTAAGTATTATTTCCGTGCGATCCTGAGAACTTGAGTCTGAAGAGTGGTCATTCGGGGACGTCATATCGCTGGAAGATTCAAAAGGATATGATTAGATTCAAGGATGAAAATCAGGAATAGTGAAGCGAAAATAATGTAATAAAATATAGTCAATGTTATCCCTTACTACTAAACACGGCTCTGATACCAACAAAACCATGTCACGCCCTGCTTCCCAAAATACGGAAAACGAGAGATGAGTAGGCCAGCCATGCTCCTACGGTCAAGGAATAATCCCACCGTAGTCATATTTCTGCTTCTAGCATTATATGGTAATCAGTAAACAAAGCACAGTAGTAAAGGAAATACATCACTAAGTTATTACATCAAATTTTCATTGTTCACAACTCATAAATAAACAAGAATGAACTACTAACCGAGTTCGATTACAAGATCTCTTTTAGGGAAAACAGAAATGAAGAAAAAGATACTCCAGACTAGATCTCCACCAGCTCGAAAGGTAAATCCGACTCCTGCGCTGGTTCTTCCTCGAGGTCTAAGCATGCATACTCAGGTCGTCAGAGCGGCGTAATAGCAATTTTATAATAATGACATGAAACATGCAAATAAGGTAATAACAGTGAAAGTAAAATGCGGATAATCACTATGTCACTAAATGATGCAAAGTATGATCTGTGTCCCTATCAATCTCTAAGTCATGTTTGAAATCGTATAGTGGAAAGGAGGATCATATTTAACAAGAGTCTCGTACATACCCAAGACAACGGCCCACACGTCCGGGACATAACCTTGTCAGCCGAATCGCTAGATCCTACCTAATATATATAAGAATCACTGTTCGAATGATCATCCTCTAAAACACGGTCCCGCTAAATACGATGCTCTTTCCACTTCGATTTCCCCTTTTCCTCAGGTTTACACTATTGATGATTATGATTTAGTCGTGTACAAGTATGCACCAACAGCACGGTTTTGTCACTGTTCACTGTATTAATCACTGTCACGAATCATTCACTTTTCCATTGGCGTACTTGACACTCCTAAACCAATATCATTCACGCACAATAATGCAATGTCCACTGAATAATAACACACACTATCACTATATATATGGCAGTTGGGTAAGGTATGTACATTTATGCGGTTAACAAGTCATGTGTGATATGAACCAATATGCACGTCATAAGCTTACAAAAATTGTAGTAATTTATATGTTCAGAATTCAGTGAAATGATACAAATACGGTAACAAGCACACTCTGTCAGCAGTTCAGAAAAATTAGTTTCAGTACAATCTGATTTCTAGTATTCAAGTTACAGCCGTTTCAATTTAAGTGCTCGCTGCAGGAAATTCAGTTTCTGAACTGAATATCCGTTTCGCGACACGATTTTCACCCAGTTGGAATCAGAATTTAGTGATGCTACAGTTGAATGAAATATAGGTTTTTCAATAGGGTTTCCAACGCAACAGACGGATTCTCAATCACATCTGTACGTCAGAAGTTATGCACGGTTCAACACTAGGGTATCAGTTCAGTTTCAGTTTGGGACTTCTAGATGTCCTGTTCTTTTAAATTTCAGTTTAAATAGTAAACGACGATATAAAGGGGTGAAATCACTTGCGTTATTTATCTAACAGATTAGTCTTCAATAAAGTGTAGGGTTCCGCAACATACAAGTTCAAGCAGCGAAGGGGTAAGTTTTACGAGACAGAAAACAACAACCAGAGCTGCTCTGGACTGCAGTCCAGAGCCGCTCTCCGAACCAATTCTCGTCATAATTTCAGTATAGAAACAATTAAGAACTTGCATAGGGTTACAGGTCGTCGAGTCGGCTTCGATTTGAGCCCTCGAACGCATCATTTCAATGTGTACACAATTAATTATGATTTTAACAAGTTTCAGGTACGAGAAATTCTCAGTTTTTACGGATGTAATTGAGGGTGATCGTTTAAGCCAGTAACAATCGTATTTTTCAGTAAAATTTCTACACAAGGTTCATTGCCCGACGGGCCAGAATAAGCAATCGAGTTCCGTCAATTTAGTGGAAGGTTTTCTTTCGGGTTTTGGATCGAACAGCTATATTATATAAGTTTTCGTGAATCGTAAACATGGAAGTAATACGATTTTAGTTTGTAACGGAAATAATCTAGCATGTAGCAAGTAGGGTACTTGCCTGGAGACGTTTTGACGACGCACGGCAGCGGCACAAATGCGCGACGAGTCAGCACGGTTGGGATTCACGGCCTCGGCTCGCTTTTCGGTTTCGTCGTCGGAGTTGTCCGGGGAACGACTTGTGGTCACTGGAGGCGGAGTGTGGTGCTATGGATCTCTGTAAGTGCGCTGGGGTCAACGATGGTCAGCAGTGTCGCTCTGGCAATGGGCAGCAGTGGGGTTCGGAGCTTGGTAGTTAGGGTTTGATATTTTGGAGAGAGAGTAGTGGGGCTCGGGTGTGGTGATAATGATCTAAGATGATGTTGAGGATGAAGGGGGTGTCGACTGAGGCGGTTCAGGTGCAGTGGGGCTCGCCGGCGTCGAGGTGCAGGGGGTGGCCGAATGGGTGTGCAGGGAAGTTCGAGCTCGAATGAGGGATGCTCGGTTGAGGGGGTGAGGCGGTGTAGGGGCTTGAGTTTCGGAGAGAAGAGAGCGAGGGAGGAAGGAAGGACGAGGGGTTGTAGTCTTCGTCGGCGGCGGCAGCCGTGAGTGCAGTGGGTTCGAAGTTGGGAGTTAGAAGAGAGTATGCGTTTGAGAGTGAAAGGGAGCAGTGGAGTTTGAGACGAGGAGTTTGAGGGGGAGCGCGGACGTAGTCGGGGTCACGGGGACGTAGGGTAACGGTACAGGGACGTGGCGACGTGCGTTTGTGAAGAGGGAGGAATGAGCGGGAAAACTTTACGTTGAGGGAAGGAGGATGAGTTGTGAAGCGGGTCGGGTCGGGGTTAGACAGGTGTTAGAGTGTGCTGGACTGGGAAGGGAATGTTGGGCCGAGGAAGTGGGTTAATGTCTATTTAAATTGATTTATGTTGGGCTGAGTTGATTTATTATTTAGAAGTTTTGTTTTAATTTGCAAAGAAGGGGAGTGGGCCGGAGAAGAAGTGTATATATAAATATGGTTTAGGTTTTAATTTTTTATTCGTTTAGGAAAAACAATTAGTAAAATTTGAGCAACCAAATACCTACAAAAATCACGAGGAAAAATAAGGAAACATTCGGGGACTAGGGAAAAATATAAAAAGATTTTCATTGAAGGAAACAGAGATTTACAGATACAACGGTTGATGATATTTTAAAGGATGATAATTTTTTGGCTTCACGCTCGTCGGTAAGCCATGTTCTCTCAAACAAATTTTTTTCTTAATCTCCCTGCGACTAAAGCTATATGATATCAAGGAATATTCACCTCTAGCTTGGATGGATATGCAGGGATGTAAATGGATACGGATCATCCGAGCCGACTCCATATCCGTATCCAATTTTATCAAATCCAAATGATTATTATAATTTCCGGTGACTATCCGTATCTGTACTCGATGAAGGCACCGGATACGGATACGGTAACATCTATATCCATCCGCATCCGATACTAATAGTGGTAATATTTGCCTTCATTGAGTATATTATTCTCAATATTGATTTCTGATATTCATACTGATATTTATTAAATATGGATAGTAATTTTTATTTCCGATAACTATCCATTCCCGTATTAAAATCCATCTAGGATTGCCGTGCCCGTATTAGAATCTATCTAGGATTGCCGGATACCGATTTAGTAGAACCTATATCCTATCCATATCTAATCTATTTACATCCCTGTCAATGTACTGGAAAATTATCAGAACTCATTATATTTCTCGCTCACTGGAAATATGGGCAAGAAAAATTATCTTCGGCCCCATCTCTTTAAATATGTTTACCATGGGAACCTTTATTTTTTTGGAAATTCATATTCAAGCTGGCCCATTTTTTTGGAAATTTTCGTGCGGCACCAACCTACTTTTAAGCTCCTTGATTTATTAAATGTAAAATCCTTCCTGAGAATCAAAAGCGTAAATGATAAATTTTCTTAGACCACCTCCTTTATTGTAGCCGTATTTTTCTCAATTGTACAGCTCACTAAGATTTTTTTAAAATAATTTCCTTAATGTAATATTTTCTTTATGACGATTATGCTTCGTTTTGGAAAAAAATATTAGGCTGCTGCTATTGGAATTTTCGGATACATATCATTTAGAACTTATTGCGTTGTTACCAATATTTGGTGGTCTTTTTATCTATCATCAACCTACAATTGTTTTATTGTCGAGCTTTAGATATAATATGTTTCTTACATAACATAATGACAATTTATGTTGATATTCATTTATACAACAATTCTTCCAACATTCCAAACTCTAATAAAATACAACCATTCATATATAGTAACATTTTTTATTAAGCTAACTTCTTTCAATTTTTTTGATTGTTGTCCTGTGTATTATGCGCGGGGGCACGTGCTACTAGTTACATGCATAATTAATATTTTAGCTTAATTATATAACAGCTAAATATGAAATAGTTAATATTTTAGAACCAATTTCAAAAACAGTAAACACCAACAAAGCGTATAAAAACAAAGCAGCATAACAATTTCACTCATTTTTTACGTGTTTCTACTATTATACCATCAATTTTGATCGTCTTCTCCTTGAGTAAGACGTACCCTGTGAGTAATGTACGCCAGAATTTGGGGCTTTTTCTTTGCAAGCAATCCTCCACCTCTTTCCCGTTAATGATTGCGTCCATGAATAAATAACAATAGACACCGCAATCAACACTGTGTTAACATGAGAGAATAGTTAGGTATACATCAGTAGAATTATTTATAGAGAGAGGATATGTTAGATTACTTGCCTATTTGTTTGTATGGGGCATTCTTTCTTGATGTATTTGCAGTGCGGGTGACCAAACTTCTCTAGCAACTTCAAAACAAGGTAGGCAGTATCGGTCCAACGATTACCAGCCGTCAGCTCCACTGAGCTATAATGGCAACTTTGTTTTTTCACCATATCAACTACAAGCAAATGCCAATGGTCGTAACTTAAGAGAGGGAAAAGGAGCATCTTTTTACCACGTTTGAGTTCATTTTGAACCAATGTATATGCATCTTCATTAATCAAATATTCCTCTGATTTATAATCATACATCATATGCTGCATTCATTGAAAATATTTCAGTAAGATTTAGTAAATGTAAACGGAGATAGTTGTATATAATACAATATAAAAGACCTTACCAAAATATAGGACGATATAACTATCGCGGATTTTCCTGTATCTGTATCTAGCTGTTCTAATTTCTCGTTCAGGCAGTGGACCAAAATATACATGATGATGTCCCACATCTTGCATCCGCAAAGGAGGTGAAATAGTTCAAGCCGATTTACAGCACTAAATTCGGATCCAGAAGTCCATAGAGGAGTTGGCGTCATTTCTAGCTTTAGGAATTCATTGATCGCAGTCTTGGTCCAATCATCAAGTTGGTCCCGTCCTTCGTACGTGAAACCAGGCACAACCAAACGAGAGCCATCTCCTCGTAAGAATTCTGCAACCTCTGAGATCGAAGGTGTATGCTTTTTAATGTATCAACTACTGATCTATATAAAAGTAAATTTCTATGTGTAGTAATGAGAAGTATACCTGATGCATATGGATCTTTTTCTTTGTTGGTGACCTCACTGAGAATTTCAGAAGGCAACTCATCCTCTTTCTGCTGCTTGTCAACGGCAAGATGGTTATCGATAGTCACCAAGTCAGTACTTGGCTTCTTAGTCTCCCTAGGCACAGGAACACTCGGATTTCTAATCTTGACGAGCTCAAAAACTCCACCGATCTCTACTTGTCGTGGCTCTGTTTCTGGGATCGGCGAAATAAAAGAGGGACTCCTCACCCTCTGTAATTGTGAATTTAAGAATTCTCGGTAAATAGGGCAACGCCTTCTACATTTATCCAATTTGACTTTATATATATATATATATATATATATATATATATATATATATATATAATGAGATGGCCAAATCCGATAGTTCGACGTCAAAAAACATATGTGTATAAAAAAATTTTAGACAATTTGAAGGCTTGCAGGTCATGCATATTGGGTATGCAACTTTTACGATGCTTTACAGCTATCCATTTTATGACCGTGATATGCATACCGTAGAAGCGTCTAAATCGTCTAAATTTTTGTACACGTATATTGATTAACATGTAGAACAAGACATATGGAGCCGATCACCATTTTGATTGCTGCATGATGGTCGGATTTTTTCATCTCGCTTTAAGATTTCATCCCACCATATTGCTACTATATATACATACATATATATTACATAAGGGAGAGGATTCTATGAGGCATGTTCTCATTTCTTATTTTGAGGCGAAATTTTACCTTCTGTGTTTTCCACCGATCCGTACCGGTCACTTTGATCTACTTGTATTAGATATGTTGTGTATAAAGTTATTAAATTTGGAAATCTATAACACATCCATCAAGTGATCTTATTTTTCATGTATCGTAAAGTCGTTGATTTTTTAGTCTATTTAATAGATTAATTAGATGTCTCCAAATCTCATAAAATTTGATACGTAATCTATCTAACATGATCACGATTATCGGTGAGAATGGTGAAAAACATGACATATTTTGTGTTTGAAAAGTGGATCTCAAAATAAAAAATGAGACGGGACCTCATAGGATCAGCTCTCTCTCTCTCTATACACACACACGGTTAATGAAGGAAAGGTGCCACAAAAGAGAATTTCCTTCTATGGCGTCGGAAAAATACACCTTCCATGATTTTTTTCAACGATCGGCATACAACACGTCCATCTTTATCATCTAAAATGTGGATACACCAAATTTCATGTGATTATACCATTTTTTCATCGTTGATTTAGTTGGTGCAAAATTAATAGTTTACCGATAATAGAACATTTTACATTGCTAATTCAACAGTGAAAAAGTAGTGGAATCACTTGAAATTTGGTGTATGCACGTCTCAAATGATAATGATGATGATGATGGATACCGATCATCGGAAAAAATGGTGGAGATTGTATTATTTTTCGACGCCATAAGAAAAAATCCCCTCCTATGGCTTCTTTTCCCTCCCTCACTCCCTCGCCCCCCCCCCCCCCTCTCTCTCTCTATAAAAGTTACCCACCACCAATGCACTGTAAATGAACGAAATTAAAGAAGTAGAGATTAATAATTCCCATTGTTAGCGGCCAACTTCTATATTAGACAGCTCTGTAGTTAGCTTGTTAACTTTATACTCAGCATGTTAATTTCTATACTTACCAGTTTAATTAACTTCTATACTTAGCATGTTAACTTCTAACTTAACTGCTTAACTTATGTACTTAACAGTTGAATTCTAAAGTTAAGCATTAACTTGTATACTTAGCATTTAAACTTTCGACTTCTACACTAACCCATCATCCTCTCTAATTGCGAACCTAAGAATATTCAGTAACTAGGGTCAACATCTTCTATATTTACCCATTTCAAGAGTGGTTTTCCATAAAGTGGAAAACCGCGAACGGCGCTTCTGTCGAACGAGTGGAGCGTCCGTTGCATCATCTATATATACAAGTTACTAACAACCGATGCGCTGTAAATGGACAAAATTGAAGAAATAAAGATAAATCTTTCCGATCGCTGGCAGTTAACTTCCACACTTGACAGTTAACTTCTATACGTATAAGTTAATTTCTATACTTAGTCTGTTAACTTATATACTTAACTAGTTACGTACTCTTCATTAATCTCAGATTTAATGATATTTTGAGTGGCTAATTATCCACCGTATTCCTCAACCAAAAAAAAAAAAACTTCTATACCTATCAGTTAACTTCTATACTTAGCAGTTAACTTCTATCGTTACTACTTGCAATCAATCAATACACTCTAAATAAATAAAATTTAAGAAATAAAGAAAAATCTTACCCATTATCAACTTCCTTGCCTTTGTTTGCCATGATTCTTATGCTTGTCTGGTGTAGGGTCAGGGTTTTCGAAACCAAAGAAGAAGATTAGGGTTTTCACGGTTTCGGAAATTAGGGTTTTCGAGATGTTTTAGGAATATAGGGGAAAAATCTTTCTTCTTATTTTTTTTGCCAATATTTATGTAACATAATATTTTTTGTTTGTTATTTATTTATTTTTCTCTATTCGTTGCCACTTGGCCCTTGTGCTAAATCCTAGCTACGCCCCTGCATTCACACACACACACACAATGTGGTATGTATGTATGTATGTATGTGCACGCGTGCGTGCATCCAATATTGTATACAAATGTGAATAGAAAGAAAGTGTGACAAACATTTGAGAGAACTTAATAAAATATAGAATTAATTTGGACCTAATTGATAGGTAATACCTGGAACAAGCAGTTTGGGCAAGCATAATAATCCTCCTCAGTGCGTGCATCATGGAACTTTGTGAAGAAAAAAGCTCGGGTATCTCCATCGTCGTCCCATTGCAGTTTATCCCACCAAGACCTCTGTCCGGATATCTTGCGCAGTTTGCTTCTATCCTTCTGGAACGGGAGCTGGTTCAGTCTATCACAATCAATTACCTCTAGATATTCCAAGGAAGGAAAAGTGACTATGTTGCTACAAATGTGTTCCAGACGTTCCAGCGAGAATAGAATTAGCGTCTTGAGGAGAGGGAAGGTTGAACCTGCTGCTGCGGCATCTTCAATTAACCGTGTCATTCCCACACAGGAGCGTACTTCCAAATGTTCGAGGCAAAGAAGATGCACTGCCCATGTAATGTTATTCAAGGCCGTACAACTATCAATCACAATCATATGAAGATTTGGAAACAATTTCATGGGTGGCGTTCCTTGCCAGGTTATGCTTTTCAATTCCGGAAGTCGAACAAAATATAAAGTTCGGAGATTTCGAGTCATAAGATCCTGATTTTGGCCCCTTATATCAAAAACTAAGCCGGCCATCTTGCTATCTGCAATGGCCATTGCCTTTAACTTCCATAATAACCTGAAGCTCCCAATCGCGGCCATCTGAAATTGAAGGGGCGCCTTATTTTGTAAATTCTGAATACAGAGGGCAGTCACTGGTGCAGCAGATAGCATACTAAGATTAGCCAAATCATGTTCGTTGCATACGGAAATTCCTAGAGATTTCAAGCGTCCCTCCAGTGCCTTGACATGTTCAAAAAACGATTTCCCAACACAAGCGTGACAGCTAAACAAATCTAGGACCTGTAGATCATGTAGCTCCAAAAGCATCTTTTCGGGTAGTTTAGCGATGGATGTTTTCCTTAGATGCAAGTATTTCAGTTTCTTGAGGCTTTTGATGCTCTCGGGAAGACTGACTATTTTGGTGAATGACAAATTCAGAAACCGGAGCTCGAGTAGCTCGCATACTTGTTCAGGGAAGGTGCTTAAGTTATGACTATGAGAGATATCCAAGTATTCAAGTGATTTGAAACATCGAAAACCCCTTAAAGTGTGGTTCTTCGTTTCCAGCTTGTTATATTGCAGCATTAAGACTTGGAGTTTGGGACAAATATCGGGACTATCGAGCTGTGTCAGCGTTTCAATCCTGTTATTCATCAGCGATATACGTTCCGCCTCCTTCCACCCATCTTCCTTGATTGGTGCCTGCGTCACTCCGACTCCTCCTCGTACTATCCACCGTCTCATGTTCTTTCCATCATCACAGGCAATCCATAATGCCAGGTCTCGGATAACATCATGCATCTTCACAAATTTGTCACTCAACGCTCTGTGATCCCCCGTGACCGGCTCTAGCAGACATGCTGCTATCAGGCTGCTGATCAAGGAGTTCCCTAATTCATAAGGCTGGTCTATATAATCGGCATGATTATCCAGTAAATCCAGTCCTATCCAGCAGTCGATCAGGTCGTCTTTTCTAATCATGAAGCCTTTGGGCCACAAAGAGCAACAAAGAAAACAGTCTCTCATCGTTTTGCTAGGCAAGTTATCGTAGCTGAGCTTCAACCTGGGAAATATGTTTTGATCTATACCTGGGACTTCAGGCAGCCGCGAAGCTTTCATAATCGCAAGTGCTTGCTCCCATTCATCGTAGGTTACATTGGACATGGCCTTGCCAATTTTTATGAGTGCCAAAGGGAGGCCGCCGCATTCTCTGGCAACTTCCTCTGCCAAGACAAGAATACGTTGATCGGACTCGATGTTGCCAACTTCTGTTTTGAAGAGACTCGACGATTCATCAGGATTCAAGCATTCCATTTTAATTATATGGGAATCAGCTTGCATGTTACCACACACATCTTTTGACCGAGTTGTAAGAACCACCTTTCTCTTCCGTACCGTGACGAGGGGATTCGGCAAATGTACCACACCGAGGGGATGTGGTATTCCAGCTGCCTTGAGATCCAAAGGTTCCCAAAGATCTTCCAGTAGCAATAGGAAGTTTTTATCTTTTAAGAAGCCAGTGAGAAGCGCAGTCGCCGCATCTTGATCCTTTTCCTTAACATTTATGTTTAGCCTATTGGCTATGTCTCTTTGGAATTCCCCTATTTTCACGATATGAAATTTTCTGTTACTTGAGGAATTTGTTTGATCATCCCCGAGGGTCGGAGAGCTAGATAACCTGGTATGGATGACATAGTCGAATTCATCACGCTTAAAAAAGTGGTTGTTGATCTCTTCGAGGAGGGCAGTCTTTCCGACACCACCCATGCCCCAAATCCCGATGACCCCGGTGCCTTCATTGCTATTGATGAAGCCAAGCGCCTCGTTAAGATATCCGCTCATCTGTGTAGAATTCATGGGCACGGTTTCTATCCGTACACCGCCAGGTGGATGTGGAGCTCTTGGCAATTCAGTAAATGTCCCGTTTTTGTACAACCGGTCCAATTCATCCAGCATGCTGATGCATCTAATTGCGATGCAAACATCTTGACGCCAGGAACGATTGCTTTCGACAGCGTTGTTGTCGGCCACGGCCACAGCCACATTGTTGGCGGATGATCCGAGAAGTTTGTTGACTCTGCTGCAGAGGATTTTTGTACTCTCAAGCCAACCATTCGCTTCTTGTAGGCGCTCCTTTGCCAGTTCTCTATTAGCAACATCGACTCTGTCAGCTACGTCGGCCCTCCTGTTCGACAATGCTTTGAGCTGCTCTTCCAGTTTTCTCACATGTGCTTTAGGAAATACGAGGGCCTTCAGGTGGGGCGCCAAAGGAGTAAGAATAGCACCGAGTGCTGCTCCGATGACTACGCCAACTAGACCGAAGATTGCAGGCAAAATTTTAATCATGGCTGAAACAAAAAAGATTTGAATTTGAATATGAATATGAATATGAAGACGAAGACGAAGACGACGGATGGCGTAGAGTACATAACAAAATTATTTGAGAGGATTAATTGCCAGATCCCAAAATACAGGCATCCAGCAGTGGAAATTAGAATATTGGCAATTTGTTCTTTTATTAGATAAAAGTCATTAATTTTTGTTTTCCTCAGAACATTTTAAAATTGTGTGACCGTGATCGATCACCTGAAAACAAAGAAGAGCGTATCAAAGAAAGGTTCCCTTTGATTCATTTTCTTTATTTCCGGAATTAAGAATTAAGTGGGTCTCTGCCATTATTTTTTATGTTTGGACGATCCAAGCTCTTCTTGACAAATCAAACACACCCCAGTTGTCGGTCTCTTCTTATCCACCATTTGTAGTAACCGGATTGGTATCATAGTAGCACTAGTCCACGACTGCTATTATTTGATGATAGCACGGACCTCGACTTTGTAAGAGGATTCGGAGACGGAGTCCCTGCTCAGCCTCAAATAAGAGCAGGGAGTCACTGATATATTTAGAGCAGTTAATAATTTAATTTACACATGATCTTCACCACGCATTAGTAGTGTCACAGACCTCACACGAAAAAGAATTCCACACGAGTGATTACTCGTGTTATTATCGTCAAGAGAAACCATCCCTCTTTTGGCCTCTTGTGTCTTCTTCCATAGGAAGATGTATGGACGCTGCAGTAAGTTACCAGATGTCTAGTTACGTTATAATCAACCAAGTATATACATACATGCGTCCGTCCGTACGTACATACAGATGTATAATATGTGTGTGTGTGTGGTTGGCTGTTTTTCTTGGATGAGTTTTCATAATGGGTTGTTTTTCTGCCTAGTGTAGGCTTGGATAAATGTCATTTTTTTTGGGACACTGATGTAAACCCTAATGCAAATCCAGGAAGAGCAAAATTTTGAAATTTTATTAATAATAAACCAGCCTACAAAATAAAACTCAGTAGCCTTTAAATAGACTAAAATTACTAAAAATTCCTTTATTACGAAGTATTAAAATAACTAAGAAAAATGCTAAATTTAGAAACTGCTAAATTGTGTCATAAACTTTGGACCCTCTATAAACCCTCTAAACAATATGTGAACATGATTCAGTGGGTCACTAGGATGAGGGCAAGATGGCCAAAAATACAGCTCGTCCTGCTGTTTCCGAATTGCTAAAGAACATATTGATCAGACATACATACAGATCAAAAGTTACGGCCTCTCGACCATTGATCTAAAAACTGAGCCTCCGAATGTCTGTCTGGATTTATTTCGGTCCAAACGACATAGCTACTTTTCAGCAATCTGCTCTGCATCATTTTCTTATTCTTAAGTCTGAGGGGGATGTGGTGGGCCACCACGTCCATTAGAAAAATCGGCATTGTTGAGCCATGGAGTGTGGAAGAAAGACAAGAAAGAGAAAGAAGGGAAAGTCAACTGAACTAATAAAAAGAGAGGAATTTCGGAGCTATTTGCTAAACCGATCGATCTAGTAGTGGCTCCAACCGCTGATTAGCGGCCCTGTATAGAATTTCTTCATTGGTAGAGATTTTTCCTGCTTTCCATGTTTATCAAAATGGATATTTTTACCTAATTGTAAACCGATTCTTTAAACTATAAAAAGGATGATAATTCTAGAGTTCTCTTTTCTCTCTCTTATTTCTTCAACTTTTGCGAGCATTGCAATTAAGGTTTTGTAAGTTCTTACTTTTATTTTATTTTATTTTCTGCAATAAAGAATTCCTTTTGTTTTATTGGCGTTTTTTTTTAATCTTCATGCATAGATAGATTTTCATATATCTAGGGTTAGATTGAAAGCATGTGATAATTACATTATTGAATTCTTCTCTTGTATTTAAATATAAACCTAGATCCATATAAGTTGACGAAAAAGTTTGATATATTACGATGTGATGACAAAGCATATGGTCCATGCTTTTAGGAAAAGCAAAGGTTGAGATTAATATTCTATTGATCTAGATTGATAACTATTTAATATAAGATCAAGTCTTACATCTTGTTGATAAATTTTGATAGGTTATGATGCGAACCATGTAGCCTAGGCTTAGGGAAAGCAAAGATTAGGATTGGTATTGTATTGAACAGAACAATATTTTATTAATCGTTATGAATTGCTATAGACTGATAGATTATATGGAGGATTGAATGGTTTATGCTTTCAAAATCGATTGCTGGATTATGTTGGTGAACGAATAATTTATGCTTTCTAGGTCAAGTTCATAATTATTATTGAGTGGATATATATAAAAGAGAAAGAACCATGAAGTTATTACCATATGTACAGATCTCGAGGATTCAATGCCCTAGATATACTCTAATTAATCTATTTCCTTTCAAGCAAGTAGTAGTTAGAAATCACTCTTAAAAATCATTTTTTAATTCACCTGACTATAACTAGAAACAACGTTTTCCCTGTAGATCGACATGTACGTACTTCCATACGTACCACATAGTACGCCATGCACTTTTAAAATACTCAACACTATCCTATAATTTCAAAACTATAGAAAACTTAGCTTTATAATAGCGCCGCGTTCAACCCTAACCTTCCACGTCATCGCTACATCATCTTTTATTCCCAAAATACCCTCCACATTATCTTCTCCAAATTCTAATCATGACCCTAGCCATAGCCATAAGCCAGTCGTCCCATCATCGTCGCCGACGTACCCTTGCCTCCGCCCCTCCTTCCCGACCTACCTCGACCTCCTCTTTCCTCTTTCCTCTCATACCCTACCTCCACACCCCCACTCCAACTCCCTACAGCCATCCTTTGTTACGAACCGAAAAAGACACGTGACCGGCACAAGGATCACGTGAAGTCCAGTGGACCCCACCGTATCCAAAATAAGCCTAAGCTAGAAATCTAAACCATTTATAAGAAGAAAAAAAGAGAGGTGTTTAAGAAAAGATTTATATACTGAAGTAAAGCAATTGTTTTGTAAAGTGTTAACGTTTGAAAAACGGACAGCACCTCCTTTATAAATTTTGAATAAAATTCCTATACAACAGCAGGAAAATAAATATATCCCCACAAGGGAGCTGACTCGATACCCACACGGTGGAGACAGAATTCACACAAAATATACGACGTCTAAAGGCGAAGAACAACAACCGGAAAGCAATAAACACTATATATAAATAAAATCAAGCTGATTCCATACGAATTCGACTACAACAATAATACAATGTCTAACGTCTCGGGAAAATATATTAAACTTGGTTGATGGAGTACTTCTAAGTACAATAATAGATACAAGACAAATACCGAAACGAATTCTAACCCATCTACCTTAAAAATAAATATGTAACCATGCCCTCTCTCACTGTCGCTATCGATTCAAGTGACTAAATCTGTAAGAAGTTATGGCACAACTGTAACAATTTGGAAAATTATAAATAATAATTTATAATTTTAAATATGGAGACAATAAGTTTACAAAAATGATATCGCTTATAAAATTGGGTATTTGAATTATATCCGTAAAAATGTAATTATTTTGGTAAATATGAAGAAAAGTGTGTGATATCATAAAAATGATATTTTTAATTATCTTAACATGGCATGATATTTTATATTAAGATAATGAAAGTTAAGTGTTAGAATAAGTATTTCATTTCTTTTTTACATATGGATTTAAATTTTTACAGGAAGGGTTTTAATTAAGGGAAAAAAGGAGTATTCTTGTTTTTATGTTTTTTTTGTGAGGTTGGTTAAATGTTAGTTAGCTTGAACCCCACCCTCAACACATCCTCACCCATGCTCTTCTCTCTCCACCTCCTCCTTATCACTTTACACCACCACCTCACAACACTACACCTCACCCCTCATGGTTGACACCTCCTCTTTTTTCTACACACATTCTCATCCTATTCTTTTCTTCTAACACTTTAGGCAAAATCTCAACTGAAACCATAGGTTCTTCATGCATTCCACACTAAATATTTCTAAGTGTTCACTACCACAAAGAGAAAAGCCATGAATTGCTTCATCAGCTTGTGCACATCATCAAGTTTAATCCACTATATATCTAAGAACTTCTATATGCAATTCTTGAGCTGATGTTCCTTTGTGCATCATCATAATAGGTATATCTTACTTTCTTTCCAACTTCTATTCTGTTCACAAATTAGTTTTAGTGTGCAGTATTTAAAACCTGAACTTTTTGTGATAATTATCATACTGAAATTTAATCTGGATTTATTAGGATAAACCAATAGAAAAACTAATAAGACCATAGTATCATAAGACCACTAGGAGACTATACCTAAAGCCCGAGCCCTAATTTCCCTACTTAACCCGGCGAAATTTGTATTTTGACCGGCGCCGCCGGATTTCTTAGGAGGTTTTGTGTTGGGTTTTGTTCTGTAGATGTATTTGATTATTTTATGATCTACAGTATTATTTGATTTGTCCCAGTATTCATACAGAGAAATCTGGGAATGTTTTAGTAAGGGTTTTGTTAAAGTTTCCGATATCTCGATTCAGGTTTTCGTATTTCTGTGCCATCACTGGATTGTTGACATTCGTACGTTAATAATAAGGATATTTCGTCGTTTTTGAGGTAAGTGAGTTGTAAGTTCTAAGCTACGGGCGCTTAGCTCGTTATTTTGGTTTTTGATATGATATTTATATCGATATGATTTAATTACGATTATAGGTACAATCGCGAATGTTTCCGAAGGAGTTGACGGACATTGCAATCGTGGATTCAACGAGCTCGACAAGTTGGTGAGTAGATTTATATCTACGGGGGAAGTCGGGTGGATGGCGTATAGCACCCCCGCAACCTTATAACTAGGATAGTTATGCTATCTAGTTAGTTCTTATCGTTAATTCAAGTTAATGGTATTAGTGTTATGTTGCATCTAGTATATTATTCATGCGCATATAGTTGTATTCATGGTTTGGTGGATTTGTACGAGAGATCATGCCGTACTTGAGATAATTTAGAATTGTGATAATTTGGATATTGTACGAGGGATCATACCGTACTTGTGATGATGAGATTAGCATGCCGAATAACGACCAAGTTTCCTTTAGACTCGTAGAGTCATGTTTTATTTCGTTTTAGAACGTAATATTTGAGTGAGTTATACTCTTTTAAAAACTAACGATTCGTTTCTCTTTTAAATGATAAATGACAAGGATGCGATACTAATTTCCAAAACGAATATCTATTTTTAACTTAAGGAAGCTTCCTTATTTTAAAACCAATGTTTCGTTCCATTTTCAAAGATAATGGTATAACTCATAGCAAATAGTTATATTTAATAGTTACGCTTAGATTTACTTTACATGTTCGCAATACATTTATCGATGTTATATGTTTCCGTGATACGAACACAATGATAGAACACTGCACAACTATCAATGAGTATTATGTTGCATAAGCACATACGCATATGTTACACTACACCTCATTGGTACTGCCATGTCACTGTAGGACTGTTATACTACTTGATGCGTATATAGATGTCGATGCAAGTATGCTTTATACAATTTTAAAACACTTGCACAAATACTAATGATTGCCATGCTGCACGAGCACAGACGCGTATGCTATACCATACATCATTAGTATTGCCATGACACAGTAGAGTTGTTACGTTTGTTGCCTGCATTATATATTTACGTACAGTACCATCAATGCCTGCTGAATTATTGTGAACATCAGTAACTTGGAGATTCGTATTTGATTCTTATGAGTTTTCAAGGTGTTTTACTTTTGATGATATATATTAATAGTATGGGACGCTATTATATATGTGTATATATAATATATCATCAGAATGATCTATGAAAGTACGTTATTTTTTACTTGATATTTCTGGATACGATGAGTCAATGTCCACCATGAGCTTGATATTTTCTGATTGTTTTATTCCAAACCGAGTAGGGGAGATATACGGTTACGAACTTGCTATTTATCTGGATTAAGTGGGGGAGTATACAGTCGGATACATGGTGGATCCGGTCAAGACCGAGAGGGCAGGAAAGCCGCATTAGAGGCGGAGAGCCTAGCGAGGACACTCGATACCAGAGATAGAGATGAGCACGGCAGATATCTAGGGGATACTGACCGGGGCTCGATTTGGGCACGATGGATATCCAAGGGATACCGACCGGGGCCACGGATATTGGGTGGCGATCATCTGTTGAGATGGTGTCGACGATATCTGCATTTGTGTGTCGGTGATGGACATGAAAGATTTAAGGATTTGCGTGTTGGTGATGGACACGAGGGATTCTGATTTCGGATGTCGATGCTGGACATCCAGGGGTTGATATGTTGCTATCATATGAGGTATACGGTTATGTTATGAGTTATTGTAACCGACCGGGCTTGATCCGGAGGACAGTACCTGCATACCTTTTTACGGGTATTTGCATATAAAAAGGAATTCAAAATTGAGCTATAGCCTCATTATTTGACGTGTCTGATATGACACTGGGATCTTTTAAATTGTAAACCTCTTAACTCTCTTCACTAACAACAACATGACGTATATCTTAAATAAGATATCTATTATATTTCATACTATCACGTCTGCTTTTATGCCGTGACATATGTATTCCGCGGATATTTTAAAGAAGAGGTTTTACCTATATATTTTCGGCTGCTTATGGGCTTATACCTAAATACGTGTCATTTGCATGATATATTCTATTTTGGAATTCATGTGATGGATAGAGTTGCATTTATGATACAAATGCATATTATATATATATATATTTATTATTACAGGATATAATAGTACTATACTTATGAGCTAGGTATCGTTGTGCATTTCGATTTCTACCTTGTGATGTACTTTTATTCACTGAGTTGGCAACTCACCCCGTTGTGCCACAGTATCTTGCAGGTCACCGCTCGGATTATTGGCGGATTGCAGCACACCTTTCTTTTCAGTGATTGCTTTAGCAGGTGGGCTACTGTTGTTCGTACCCACACTTGTATATTTATATATTCTTGTATCTGGTAAGACTCCATCGATTTAGAACCTGTATATTATGGACTTAGAAGCGAGGCTTAGAGTTTGTGTATTGTGGGTGTCGCACTCGTTGGAGTCGACTCTTTTATACTTATTGGTTTGTTTCGCTTTTCTTTTCTTCGCCGTTCGGCGTTGTATATTGTCTGCTTGGTTGCTCCGACGTTTGGGCATGGAAGCTAGCTCCCGTTAGGATGCTGTTTTTATTATTATGTTGTATCAGGTTTTATTCAAAATTTACAAAGGAGGTGTCGTCGAATTTGAAAACGTCATAGATGCTTTTTCAAACATACTTAGTTAAACTTAAATGTTTATTTTAAACTGATCACATCTGATGACTATTTTAAAACTCACCTGCAATATTTTCAAAAAGGGTTTAGATTCCGGGTTTCGGCTTACTTGGACCGCGTCGACGTCTTTAGATGTCACATGATTTAAGTGCCGGTCACGTGCTACATTCGGGTCGTGACAAAATTGGTACCAGAGCGTTTGGTTTAACCTTTGTTCGAGTCTAGGTTTGACTATATGGAGTCTAGGCATACACTTTTGTTACCTAGGCTTAATCTTATAGGACTTAGACTTGATTTTGGGGGTCTTATATCCGAACTTTCGTTATATAGGATGACCTTGGTTGATAGAGTAGGTACTAAGTAGAGTGACATACCGTACATATGTTCCGCGGCATATTTACGATATGATACTCCGCCTAAGTTACCTTAGGATATATATCTTTAGATCTTTTTCTTCTATACGTTCTATTGATCTATCCTTATCGATACATGTTGATTGTTTCGGTCGCCATGTCTACGCGAGCCGAGAGGGCTGCGATTAGAGATATGGTCAGGGCAGATTTGTTTGGGATGGGGACTAACCAGGGTGAAATTCTGATGACAAAAGGACATGTTGTTTATTCAAATATGATCGGGTTTCTAATGTTGAAGCGAGTTTCTTCAGGATCCGCACTAGTGGGTCGGGTCATTTTTGGAGACCAGCCGGACTTGGAGGCTTGATGTTTACACTACTCCGAAGATTGTGGTGTTGCCTACTGTTCAGACAGTGGTACCAATCGTTGCTGAGATTGTCGAGGTGTTGCTTCCAGAATTCATGAAGTTAAAAGTCGCCGATATTTATGAGTATAGATGGGCCAGAGGATTCGTAGTCATTCAGTGAGTGATGTCACGCCCCACTTCCCAGGGTACGCTAAGATGGGCACGTGACATAGCCAACCATGCTACCTATGGGTAGGAAGTATCCATCCACAGTCACATTACGGCTGTAGAGATATCAAAAACAAAAAAATAAAACTATCTAGCATGTCCATAAGCCAAAATAAAATGAGTCAAGAATAATAATAATGCGGAAGCAACATATCCAATACAAGAATAACTGGAATGTATGTCCCATAATGCGGGCTCACATCAGGAATAAAATGCAGAAAAGTAAAAGAACTAACTACTACTGAATCCTCACTGCTCAGCCTGCTGGCTGAAGTACTTCTGCTCGGACTGCAGCAAAGGTACGGAATCTGGGCCATGCAAAACCCAGATGTCAGCTCGTCATGCCATCAATCAATAAGATATAACAGGGTAATAAGACATGCAAGTATAATCATAAATGGTAAAGCAGGTGTAACAGCAAAATAAAACATGGCAGTGAAGGGTAGCGTGCAGTGAGTGAACTGAACCGATCTATTGGGTTATCTACTCTCAAGTCTTTGAAATCAATTTGATGAATCATCGATGTAACTCAATAGTATCCCGTGCGTGCCCGGGACCACGGTCAAGATTCTCGGGTTGAATCCGAGACGTGCCGCTAGGCAGTAAAAGGTAGCATGTACAGATGAGTGATGTCAGCATCATCACCTCGGGGCTGGCCTAGCCCGTAAGACTGATCAGAACAGGTATCGAACTGTCGAGTTACAAGTCAGGTTTCATCATTGATTTCCCCATACCCCCAAGTTATATGTGTTCAAGTCAGATATTTAAGTAATCAAGAACTAATGCCAACACAGGAGCAGGTAGGTGCAGGTTTGTCTGGATAAACAATAGGAACGGTCCATAAGGACTACATGTCAAGTTTGTTGGCATTAGCCTCAAAATCAGGTAACAGGTAAAGTCATGGTACAACAGGTCAAGTCAAGTAGTGTAATTAGATGTCATGTCATGTCAAGAGTGTACGGTACCATGTCATGTCAAGTAGGAAGTGCAACAGATCATGTCAGGAAGCACAAAATGTTATGTGGGTGCTCATAAATCAAACTAACATAAATATGGTTATAAATGAACAAGCATGAGTAATATCAGAACAATAAACCGGATCAGGTGATATGATAAGCAATTAGGTACCGATTAAATTATATCGATGCACGGTTATCACTTTGCGTTTAAGGGATGGTTTCAACATTACTTAACTACAGCATGACTAAAATGGATGTTAAAATTATGTTATCAAGTATTAAGTAATTTTAGGGATGCAATGATATATAAATATGTTCAATGGATGGAATCATAGCTAAAACAGGTTAAAATGCACACGGGTGTCCGATGGAGTAAAATTATAAAGAGAATGCCATAGGCTATGTCAATAGTTAAAATGTGATTAAAACAAATAAATGTGGTTATTGGGTTTAATAAAGTAAATGCAAACGGTAGGTTTCAAGTTTGGAAACTAAAATAATATAACGCGACATCGAACATGAAAAAGGGAAATCATGGTACTAAAGTTAAACTACGGGTTTAATGTGCCATCAAATGTATATATAATAAATTAAGTAGCATGTAGTAAGGTAAACTTGCCTCGACGGATCGCGATACGGGAAACGGAACGTTACGCGTCGGCGGGAAAAGTCGCGACACGTGTATGGTACACGGAATGAGTCCAAACGACGAACAGTGGAATCACACGGGTCAGAGGTCCTCGCTGGGTCGTCGGGAACGTCGCCGGCACAGTCGGATTCCAGCCACCAAGAAAAACAGTAAACACAATAGAAAAGGTGCATGGAAAGAGAAGAAAAGAATGGAAGGAGAAATGGGAATAAGATCGCTTACTGGGTTGCTGAGGGATGCTAATGGTGACGGCGAGACCAACAGTAATGAGATCGAGGAGCTCCGACGATCAACAGAGGAACTCTTAAAAAGACAGAAAAAAACTTTAACAGAAAGAAACATAGGAAGAAGAAGAAGAGAAGGATGAGAGAGAGAAGAGTTGCTCACTAGGGGTGCATGAGGGCTACGGACACGAAGACGAGGTCACCGGCGGCGGTTCCCCGGCAGTGCAGATGTGTGCAGGGTACACGGCTGCTCAGATGCGCGCACAGGGAACGGAGAAGGAGGGGGTGAGAATGGAGATGAGGGTGACGAGCAGCGACGAACGGTAGTGGTGGCGTCGACGGCGACACGGTAGGCGAGGGTAGACAGCGGCTAGGGTTTTTCTGGTGATGGGTTACATAACGAAAGAATAAGGAAGAGGAAGATAAATAGAGGGGAGAGAGAGAGAGAGATTCGCGTGAGAGGAGAGAGAATTGAGATCGAGAGGAGAGAGAAAGAGAGAAATGCACAGTGAGGAGAGATGAAATTGGCTATATTCGCATGAGAGAGAAAGAGAGAAGAGAGAGAAAGAGAAGGAAAGAGGGAAAGAGAGAAGGAGAAAAGGGGGATATAAAGAAAGAGCTGTGGGCCCAGGGGAAAGAAACGGGGGTTTGCGATTGGTTGAGGGAGATTTGTTTTGGGAAAAAGGTTTAATAAAAGATTATTGGGTTGTAAAATAATATCGTTGGCTTAAGAAGAAAAATCTGATAGGCTGTGAATATTTTTAAGTTGTTTTAAAAAGATTTAAAATAAATATAATTCGGCGGAAATACAAAATATTTCAGAATTGCACCCGGGTCGAGTCCAAAAATTTGAATTTGAAATATGAAAATTATTAGCATGCTCCAAAATTTGAAATGAAGGATTATGTAGTGAAAAAGCATACCCCCAAGAACGGACGCACGCACGTGCGCGTAGCCATCCAAACACGTCCGTTTTCACCGAACGGGACGAGAACACGATGCAAGGACGCTACCACAGTGTTAGGGGTATCAAGCAGGCCAAGACATGTATTTTTAAATTATTTTAAATGACTTAAATTGTTATATGCAGAAATATGAAATGTTAGGGTAATCTAAAAACTAGGAAGCAATAAGCTCAGTAAATGGATCGAATATAAGGTAACCTACGATTTGTAACCAACAGGGTAAATGAAATAAATACCACAAACAATACATACGGTAACTGAAATTGGTATAACTGGACTCGGTTGTTACATTATAACCAACTACAAAAAGAATTTCGTCCTCGAAATTTCAAAACAAGAAAGGATAAACAATCAATCAAACTACAAGAAAAGATGGGGAAACTTTTTCCTGATTTCATCTTCTCGTTCCCAAGTTGACTCTCCATGTGAGCGACTACCCCAAGAAATGAGTACAACAGGGATAACCTTGTTCTTAAGAACCTTTTCCCTTCGATCCACAATTGCAACCGGTCGCTCCTCAAAAGTCAAATCTTCTCGTACAGTCAGCTCCGAATGATCCAACACATGTGTTTCATCTCGAACATACTTACGGAGTTGAGATACGTGAAACACGTCATGAACATTCGCCAAAAATTGCGGTAACGCCAAACGATACGCTACCTCACCAACACGCTCCAAGATCTCAAAGGATCCGACGAATCGGGGACTGGGCTTCCTACGACTACAAAAACGAATCACCCCTCTAGTCGGTGATATCTTCAAGAATACCAAATCATCCACGGCGAACTCTAGAGGTCTTCTCGACATATCTGCCCAACTCTTCTATCTGTCTTGTGCTGCTTTCATATGATTCCTGATAGTGTTAACCTTCTTAACTGTCTGCACAACCAAATCCGGTCCCAACAATCTTCGTTCACTGACATCGTCCCAACAAACAGGTGAACGACACTTGCGACCATAAAAAGCTTCGAATGGAGCCATCTGAATTGTCGCCTGGAAACTATTGTTGTAAGAAAACTCCACCAAATGCAGATGATCCTCCCATGAACCCTTGAAGTCCAACATGCAAGCTCTCAACATATCTTCAAGAGTTTGGATCGTTCTCTCCGACTGGCCATCTGTTTGAGGATGATAAGCTGTGCTAAACTTCAATCGAGTCCCCAAACTTTCCTGTAACCTCCTCCAAAAGTGTGATAAGAACCGAGTGTCACGGTCGGAAATGATGCTTACCGGTACTCCATGCAATCTTACAATCTTCTGCATGTACCGTTCTGCCAAGGTTTCTGTTGATTGACCAACCCGAAAAGGAATGAAATGAGCTGTCTTGCTTAAACGATCAACAATCACTCAAACTGCATTATTGCCCTATTGACTCCGCGGTAGAGCTGTCACGAAATCCATGGTTATATGCTCCCACTTCCACTGAGGAATTGGAAGTGGTTGCAACAAACCAGCAACCCTTTGATGTTCAGCCTTAACTTGCTGACACACTAAACATTTTGCCACAAAGTGGGCAATCTCTCGCTTAATGCCTTCCCACCAGAAATGCTGTCGTATTTCTCGGTACATCTTCGTGCCTCCTGGATGTACGGAATATGCTGAACTGTGTGCCTCCTTCATAAGTTCTTCGCGAATATCTCCCTTTGGCACACACAAACGGCTTCCATATATCAACGAACCATCCACATGGATCAATAAGTCTGTTTGAAGTCCAGCTTCAACCTGTTCTCGAAACTTTTGCAATCTAGGGTCTTGCGATTGCGCTGCTTTAATATTCTCGATCAACGACGAATGTACCTGCAGCTGCATCAACTGTCCCAAAAAATACGATAGCACAACCTCCAAATCAAACCTCCGAACGTCTTCAATGAGTTCCTTCTGTGCCGTCAATGTCTGAATTGCTGGCAACCGATTGAACGCATCCAGCACGACATTAACTTTCCCCGGATGGTACTTAAGATCAAGATCGTAGTCAGCCATCAGCTCCAACCATCTACGTTGCCTCATATTAAGCTCCTTCTGCGTCAACACATACTTCAAGCTTTTATGATCCGTGAAAACCTCGACCCTTTCGCCCAAAAGGTAGTGTCTCCAAATCTTCAAAGCGAAGATCATAGCCATAAGCTCCAAGTCGTGAATTGGGTAGTTCTTCTCATGGGTCTTCAACTGTCTCGATTCGTACGCTACAACCTTCCCATGCTGCATCAAAACACATCCTAATCCTTTCCCAGATGCGTCGCTGTGAATGACCAATCCTCCGGAACTGTCTGGCACGGTCAGAATAGGAGCGGTTATCAATTTCTGCTTCAACGCCTTGAAAGCTGACGCACACCTATCAGTCCACACAAACGGTACCTCCTTGCGCGTAAGCTTGGTCAACGGCTCCGCCAGACGAGCAAAATTCTCCACAAATCTTCTGTAATACCCGGCGAGTCCAAGAAAACTTCTTATCTCCGCAACATTCTTCGGAATCGGCCAATCACGAACTGCTGCAATCTTTTCGGGATCAACGGCGATTCCATCGCCGGACACGACATGCCCCAAAAACTTTACTTCTTCCAGCCAAAACTCGCACTTGCTCATCTTCGCATATAGTTTCTCTTGTCTCAACATCTGCAGTGCGATCTTTAAATGTTCAGCATGCTCTTCAATACTCTTCGAGTAGACCAGAATATCGTCAATGAACACCACAATAAATGGTCCAAGAATGGTGAAAAGATTCGGTTCATCAAGTCCATGAATATAGCTGGTGCATTCGTAACTCCGAAGGGTATCACTAAGTACTCGTAATGTCCATACCAAGTTCGGAACGCCGTCTTGCAAATATCCTCTGCTTTCACTCGGACCTGATGATATCCGGATCGCAAATCCAGTTTCGAGAATACCCTCACGCCTCTAAGCATCTCAAATAGTTCGCCAATGCGAGGGATCGGGTACTTGTTCTTAATAGTCACCCGGTTTAATTCTCGATAGTCGATGCACATCCTCTTCGTGCCCTCTTTCTTCTTAACTAGAAGAACTGGAGTTCCCCAAGGCAAGTTACTGCTGCGAATCCAGCCCTTCTCAAGTAATTCAGTAACATGCTTCTTGACTTCTTCCAACTCTACTGGTGCCATTGGATAATACGCTTTAGAAACTGGCGCTGCACCCGGAACAAGATCAATTGCGAACTCCACGTCTCGCCTCGGCGGTAAACCTGATATTTCTTCAAACACATCCATGAAATCTCGAACAACAGCTGGCACTTCACTTTTATCAACCTCCATTGATGCAAGAATATTAGCTGTCGGCCTAGCCCTAAACTCGATTGGCCCGACAGAACTGCTTCCTCCAGTGAAGATAAACTCGGGATGTCCGGGAATCTGGAAAATTACTTTTTTTTCCCTACAATCAATGTGAGCATGGAAAGTGCCGAGAAAATCCATTCCCAAGATGACTTCATAGCTGCCCGTATCAATCACCAAGAAATCTGCAAAAAGCTCCCGTCCGCAAATAACAACTGCATAGTGCTTATACTCTCTACTAGATATGATTTTCCCATTCCCAGTGTGTATGTCTCAGATACTAGACAGGGTCGTGCAGGTAATCGAGTGTGTAGATATAAACTTGGACGACATAAAACAGTGGGATGCATTAGAATTAAATAACGCTAATGCGGGAAAACCATGAACAAGTAGAATACCTGAAACAACTTCTCCTAAAGTCTTAGCTTCCTCAGCCGTCAAGGTAAAAGCTCGAGCCTGATTAGGTCCTTGAGTCAGCTGCTTCTGTCCCTGAAACGGTTTCTGCGGTGGCTTCTGAATATCATCCCTCGTGCGAAGCTTCGACGGACAATCGGTGACAGTGTGATCTGCCGCTCCACAAACCAAACAGAGTCCCTGCCTCCTTCGACAATCCTTTTGCACGTGTCCAGGTAAATGGCAGTAGTCAAAAATCACGCTCCTTCGATCAACGACAACATGCTTCTTCATCGGTGTTACGCCACGACGGTTCACTGGAATATCCCTGTGTCCATGTGCTCGGTTCGGTGCAAAAGTCGGCTTCCGTACTATGATTGCTGTCTGCTGTGAACTCCCAGTCTTCCCAGATAAGCTCTGTTGTTCGCGGGCTGCCGTAAGTACGTGTGAGAAAGTGGTCAAACCCAGGGAGACAATCTGCCTCTGGATGTCCACATCCAAGCTGCGCATGAACCTCCTTACCCTATCTGCATCGTTGGCAACTAAAGCTCCAGCGAACTTACTGAGCCGCGTCCACTCAGCAGAATGTACATCTACAGGTGCACCGTTCTGCCTTAGACTGATGAACTTCTCTTCCATTTCCTCCCGTGCAGTCCGTGGGAAGAACTTCTCTAAGAAACTCTTTGAAAAATCCGCCTACTTGATCGGCTTGGGCAAGCGGGTCTCCTCCACAAGCCACCATTCACGGGCGTAATCCACCAACTGGATGCGTACTACATCCACCCTTTTATCATCTGGGATCTGTGCTGCAATGAGTAGATTTTCCGTGTCAATCAGCCACTACTCCGCTGGCAACGGTTCCTCCAAACCAGTGACAGAAGAACCCAGTCTTCTGAAATCTGCTACGTTCCCCACACGATCTACTGGTCTGGCCCCAACATTGTTCATGGACTGCTGAACGGTCCGCAAACCTTTCTGAAATGATTCAGCTTGCTGCTGGATCAGCTCAGTCTGTCTCTTTTGATTCTCCAACATCCCAATTATTACTCCAAGCATAGCGGCTTCATCAACACGCGTTTGGTACGTCTTCAGATTCTTGTCTGCCATATTCCTGAAATCAAAACACCCAAGAATTAGCATGATAACAGATTCAAAATGTAGATCAAGGCTAGAACTTCGAGTTACTTAAATAGAGTACCACATTGTAACCATGCCGCGGTATCATAGCTACAATTACATAACTCCACCCAAGTCGCCTAAGTTCTAGAGATAAACAAAGGATCAGGTTTCGAGTCGATATGCAAAGGAAGTTTGCACACCGTAAGAGTATAATCAGGAGGAGGTTAAGATTCAAGAATGGTAAAACGGCAAGGTGGCATGACATATTTCCTAATCACTAGTATTCTGATTCCTGTATTGGGTACAATACCCAACTACAAAAGAATCAACCCGATTAACCTATTGCTCTGATACCAAAAGAACCATGTCATGCTCCGCTTTCTAGGGTACGCTAAGATGGGCACATGACATAGCCAACCATGCTACCTGTCGGTAGGAAGTATCAATCCACAGTCACATTATGGCTGTAGAGATATCAAGAACAAAAAAAATAAAACTATCTAGCATGTCCATAAGCCAAAATAAAATGAGTCAAGAATAATAATAATGCGGAAGCAACAGATCCAATACAAGAATAACTGGAATGTATGTCCCATAATGCGGGCTCACATCAGGAATAAAATGCAGAAAAGTAAAAGAACTAACTACTACTGAATCCTCACTGCTCAGCCTGCTAGCTGAAGTACTCCTGCTTGGACTGCAGCAAAGGTACGGAATCTGGGCCATGCAAAACACAGACGTCAGCGCGTCATGCCATCAAGTAATAAGATATAACAGGGTAACAAGATATCCAAGTATAATCATAAATGGTAAAGCAGGTGTAACAGCAAAATAAAACAGGGCAGTGAAGGATAGTGTGCAGTGAGTGAACTGAACCAGTCTATTGGGTTATCTACTCTCAAGTCTTTGAAATCAATTTGATGAATCATCGATGTAACTCAATAGTATCCCGTGCGTGTCCGGGACCACGGTCAAGATTCTCGGGCTGAATCCGAGACGTGCCGCTAGGCAGTAAAAGGTAGCATGTACAGATGAGTGATGTCAGCATCATCACCCTGGGGCTGGCCTAGCCTGTAAGACTGATCAGAACAGGTATCGAACTGTCGAGTTACAAGTCATGTTTCATCATTGATTTCCCCATGCCCCAAGTTATATGTGTTCAAATCAGGTATTTAAGTAATCAAGAACTAATGCCAACACAGGAGCAGGTAGGTGCAGATTTGTCTGGATAGACAACAGGAATGGTCCATAAGGACTACATGTCAGGTTTATTGGCATTAGCCTCAAA
The DNA here is from genome assembly GCA_030015575.1 of Agapanthus africanus. NCBI lineage: Eukaryota > Viridiplantae > Streptophyta > Magnoliopsida > Asparagales > Amaryllidaceae > Agapanthus > Agapanthus africanus. Next base: position 147,147,952 of record CM057342.1, on the reverse strand, counting down.
ATCAGGTAACAGGTAAAGTCATGGTACAACAGGTCAGGTCAAATAGTGTAATTAGATGTCATGTCATGTCAAGAGTGTACGGTACCATGTCATGTCAAGTAAGAAGTGCAACAGGTCATGTTAGGAAGCACAAAATGTTATGTGGGTGCTCATAAATCAAACTAATATAAATATGGTTATAAATGACAAGCATGAGTAATATGAGAACAATAAACCGGATTATGGATATGATAAGCAATTAGGTACCGATTAAATTATATCGATACACGGTTATCACTTTGCGTTTAAGGGATGGTTTCAACATTACTTAACTACAGCATGACTAAAATGGATGTTAAAATCATGTTATCAAGTATTAAGTAATTTTAGGGATGCAATGATATATATATATATATATATATATATATATTCATGAAAGGTTCCTAGGCACACTATAGAAGTCTCACAAGGCATCAACCATGCCAATTTCAAATTTTATGGGTGCCGAGAAACCCTAATACGGATCATTGACTAGAAATCTAGGCGAAATACGAATCTAGTTAACAACTTAACTAAAGATCAGAAGCTACAACCTTTGTAGATCCGGATATCCACTTCCTTAGCTCCACGTAGGCGTCCTCTCGCTGTCCATCTTGAATCCCGAACTCAATCGTCGGCTTCATCAGGAAAATGGGCGGACTAGGTCGTCGGCTTCGTGCCGAAGATGATCTACGTCGAGGCATCACAAGTTCAAGCTCCGACTTCACCAAGTTGTGAAACTTGTGAAGAAAACACCCAAAACAACTTGGCAAGAGGTAGAGGGTGAAGAAATAGGAGGTTGGTTCACTTTAGAATTGGATTTCTCACTTTAGAACTCAAGATGCCATTGATGGCATCAAGCTTTCTATCTTGAAGAAGATGATGAAGAAGAAGGAAATATTATGATAAGTTAATCAAAAATGAAAAAGAAATGAATACTTATCATAATAGAAACCATGGTTAGGTGTAGAGAATTGACCAAGGTTAGAAGAATGGTTAGGGTTAAGCATGAAGACAAATTGGTCACTTTGGTCAAAGCTTCATGAAGCTTCATCAAGCTTCATGAAAGAAAGAAACCATTTTGAATTCTTTTATTTATTTATCAAGAAAGAATAGATAAATAAATAAGTAAATAACTTAAAACCCTAACTATTATCATAACCATGGTTTAAGTCTTAACACAAAACCAAGTAAGTATGCATCATCAAACATGATACAATCAAGTGCACACAAAAGCATATCACATATACAATGTGCACCACAAGTGAGAAAATCCTTTTAAAATGAACCAATACTAGTTAATGCAAATTAATATATCAAATATATAATTATACATTAAATCATTAAATCAACATTTGATTCAATGATCCGGTCATGTCGCACATAACCGACTAGTATACAATATATCGATTCATCGAATCAGTGATTCGATAACTAGGTTATATCGCATACAACCAATCGAAACAATCATCACGAGAATGAAATACGGTATCACATACACGCATTATTCTCGGTCCTGCACATATCTCATATGCGCTCCTATTTCGTTTCGCTTGAGCCAGGAAACCTCTGTGTAGGACTCTAAAGACTCGTCAATACGCCGGTAGCAGATGATGATCATATCAAGCACCCACAAGCCGCAAACGGTCTGCTAAACGTAACGGCCATCCGGGTATTGAGCGATCAGAAGAACGACGAGCTAGCCCGCTCACACTCCTGTGAATCCAACCAGTAACACTTACCGTACAGTCCGGTCTGTTCGTCTGATATGTCGCATATCAAGTCTAGGGGTGGTAAACGTCAGACCCTAATAACCGATAAGTCGTGCCGATATGAGTCTCATAACGGGTCGAGAAACTACTGGTAACACTTACCAGCAAATCTCTGATCAGCCCTGGCCAGGGACTTCCCTGTTACGGCCAATCGAGCACAGCGCAACATCAACCCCTAATACCGGGAGAGACGAAACCCCTCCTATCGCTCATTGCCTCCATGTGACTCGGGACTGTGCCCAAAGACCACCATTTTGCACGCCCTCATGGACGTGGTAAGGTGGAGATCAAAGCACAGTGGGAATCACACAAGACTCTATGACGATCTCGGGTCTACAGACTAACCTGCACAAGTGTCACCTGAGAACTGCCATCTGACGTAAGGTATAATACCATCTGGGATTTCTCGGCGAGTCCGTCCAGTGTACCCAGTCTCCACTGAGCACCCGTACACCATCTCTGATGTTAAACACCAATGGATATGGGATCATCCATCGCCCATCTCATGGGTCGAGAAGCGTATACGCTAGTCTACACTGGTATATCGATGCCCCGTCTCGATACACCCACGACTAGGGACCTTGAAGGATGTACTTATGGACTACCATGTCCCCACTAGTATGATCTGCATCATAGTCCAGGCAGTCAAGGACACATCCTAAGGGCTTTACCAACATGTAACTATAAGACAGTTTAAAGAGACTAGTGTACATGTTAAGATAAAGAGAAACCAGATAGCATACTATCATATCGAGCAAGAAAGTCATCTCTATATATGTCCAAGCATCCAATATAATATACATCATCTGTACAATACTGGCCTCTACGGCATACATACA